>SJYX01024860.1:0-11531 GCA_006410675.1 Oreotragus oreotragus
GTTCTTGCCTGGAGAATCCCAAGGACGGGGGAGCCTGGTGGACTGCCGTCTATGGGGTCACAAAGAGTCAGACACGACTGAAGTGACTTAGCAGCAGTATTATAACATATAGCATTTAGGATGTATTATTGGGCTGGAAAGGATTGGGAAATATGCATTACACAGGGATTTTGGAAATAGAAAAACACTAAAAGATGGAAAATTGTTTGGACAGAGTCACAGGGATATAGAGAAAGTTGGCCTATTTTAAGATTTTTGGCTGGGCCGATCTTTTACCTACGAAAGGGAGAGGAAACTCAGCACTTCAGTACCCTTATATGCTGAAGATCAGTGATGCTAGGAGTTAAATAATTTCTAATGGAATCTGGGATGCAAAGAGTCACCATGATCATTTCCTCTAAGGAAAACATCCCACAGAATTCAAACAAGTGACTGCCATACAAAACATCAGAACTCTTTGCAACCCCATGGACCTTAGCCCGCCAGGCTCCTCTGCCCATGGAATTCTCCACACAAGAACACTGGAGTGGGTTGCCATTTCCTTTTCCAGGGGATCTTCCTGACCCGGGGATCCAACACAGGTCTCCTGCATTGCAGGGAGATTCTTTACCATCTGAGCCACCATGGAAGCTTCCTATTCAAGTAAATCATAACCAGTGTCCATATTTAAGGGACTCACCTTCACATCTGGTCTTAACAACAATCCTTTACCAGCAGTGTAAGGCGCTGTCTGTTAACATACCTCAAGGTAAGAACAATCATCATTTCTAGAGTTACACACGTAACTCCTGAGGTCTACCTCAGCATTAACCCATCCCGAAGAAGACTGTTTAAATGAACAAACAGCATTCTCACCCTCTATGACAAATTAACACTTTTTGAACCATCTCTGTTCTTAATCAACTACTTACTATCCGCTTTTCATGTGTAGGCAACTGCTAGGAGAAATGAATTGTAGCTGCTGCTGCTGCTAAGTCGCTTCAGTCTTGTCTGACTCTGTGCGACTCCATAGACAGCAGCCCACCAGGCTCCCCCGTCCCTGGGATTCCAGGCAAGAACACTGGAGTAGGTTGCCATTTCCTTCTCCAATGCATGAAAGTGAAAAGTGAAAATGAAGTCGCTCAGTCGTGTCCAACTCCTCTCGACCCCATGGACTGCAGCCTACCAGGCTCCTCCGCCCATGGGATTTTCCAGGCAAGAGTACTGGAGTGGGGTGCCATTGCCTTCTCCGAATGAATTGTAGAGGAAGGCACAAATCTTGATCTTTGCCTTCAGCGGGCTTACAATTTATATGGGGAAACATGATATAAATGTGTAAAAATACAAGCAATTATAGTATATTCAAATTACTGTTTCAAACACCCTTGCTGCTGCTACTGCTGCTAAGTTGCTTCAGTCCTTAGAAGAGATATAAGAAGAAAATACTTGAGTGGCTAGAAGATTAACTCCTGTAACAGGAATCTCATCTAATTACATCTATCCATCTATCTATCTAGAGAAGTTAAGTCTATAATAGGACTAAGAAATGACCTCCTACAATCAGAGAAACCCTTCTGTGGGAAGCCGATTTTGAATAAGGTCTTTAAGAATGAGCAGAATTGATGGGTGTGGGGACATTATATTCTCAATATGGTATGACGTGACCAAACAGCCTTTGAAACTGACTCAAAATCCTCAACTTTGCTTTGAAGATGCCAAGTATTAGTCACAAGGAAGACACAATTTCACAATGAAGAAAGGGAACAAGCATTCTTTCCTTCAGTGAAAGGGTGAACTATGGGGGTGGATATGAGAGCAAAGAGATGTTTCAGGGGCCTGCCCAAGGTAGAGTTTGTACTATTTTAAAATCTTCTAGTTATTATCACAAATTGTACTTATGACTCTCAGAAATATTTTTTACTAGAAAGTGCTAAAACCATCAATTTGATGAGATGGTAAAACCATGCTTCCAGATTTGCCAAGTTTCCATTTGGAGCATGTAATGTACCTTTGAGAACCAAATTTTACAGTCTCACTGTTTTTTGTTGTTGTTTTTAAAAAGAGCTTTTGTGTGAAAAGTCCATGGATGTCATAAGAAAACAGCCCTGTAATCACCTGGATCCTAAAACAGATGATGATGAGATATGCTTACTTCCTGAGCAGTTAATAACAACCTCTGTCTGATGTTAGTGCTGGAAACAGCCCCTGCACATATAAATCAGACTTTCTGGGACTTCAGTGCATTGCATATAGGTTAACAGGGCAAATAACACACACCCGTTATTTAGGGATGATATCGAGAAGAAAAAGTTTGCAAATAATGTTTACTGAATGCCTCCATCAGAGGGGTGAAAGAGATATATTACAGCTGATGGAAATGTGGAGCTGTTTAATTATTTCCAATTCATATATCCTACAGTTGACTCTGGTTTCTGATCTGAGGCTGGGATGCATCAGGCTACGGAGGTGGCATCCCGTGGTCACCTCCACAGGGCACCTCTCCTGCCTGAGACTGAGACTGCAGAGGAATTATCACAGCAAGATCACGTTTCAGGGGACAGGACACCCTTATCCAAGGGGCTGCAGACACTTGACCGTGTTTTTTTGCACACAACCACTCTTGAAAGAAAACGAGGGGAGACCTACCTGGCCCTTTCTGGACTGGCTCCATCCCCCAGGTAGCTCTGGCGCTAAAGCCTGGTGCATGCTAGGGGTTAGCATTCAGGCACAAGAAGGAGCCAGTAACAGAAACGGACGTCCTAGAATCTGGAATAAGAAGAGAGAGTAAACTTTCCAGTCATAATATTCTAAATGAGCATTTCAGAAGGGCTACGGAGGGCCCATGGACCCCACAGGGATCTGGTACTTTACCTGAGTACATCTACTTGAAAAAATTAATAAATAAGTTCCAGAACTCTCAGCTCTTCTGACAATTCAGGTCTGGAGATATTGGCACAAGTTCAGTTCAAAAGCTTGACACAAAAAGCACCTTGAAAAGGCTTTATGAATGGACTTTTACCGGTCATGATTTTAGGGGGAAAAAATAATCTTCCTTCCCCTTCTCCCCTCCCGTTTGCCCAGACAGCTGGCATCCCAGCCCATGCCCAACCCCATCCATCACTGGCCCATGGGGGCCCTGAGCCGACAGCCCACTGCAGTGCCTTGGGAATCTGCAGTGTCCCTCTGCTGCCTGTCCTCTGCAAAGTGAAGTCATAGGCGTGCATCAGCCAACCTGACTCCTCACTACCCTGCCCAGAATCCTTTGTGAGCTGAAATGAGTCATCACTCCAAGAAAAGCTACAGCCTCCGACTGTCAGTATGGGCTCCTTTGTCTGTGCGCTGCAGAGACTTTGGGGCTGGGATCGCACCCCCCGCCCCACCCCGGGGGGTGCTGGGGGCCGCCAGGGGCACATGGTCCTCTCCAAGGGTGGTCCAGGCCCCTTCCCATGCACTGAGCACCAATGCAGATCTTTTCATCATAAAAACAGGAAAAAGGCAGATGCCTCCGGACTTGGAGAAAACACGCACACATGAATATTGATCTGGCAACGCATACTCACCAGTTCGTAATTATAACCCTGACACATGCGCTCTCTCTTTTTTTTTTTTTTTTGGTTCCTTTTTTTTTTTTTTTTTTCTTTTTAAGGCTGGCTTTTCATGGCAGAGAAGGACGTGTCTCCCTCCTGTGTGTAACAGGCGGTGCGACCCCGTACCCTGGATCAAAGTTTAGCTGCAGCGAGCTCTTTTGTCATAAATTCCAGTTGCTGGGCAAGTCCTCGCAAGCCCGGGTCGCATCATTCCGGACGCGGCGCCAGCGGCCTTGCCAGCAGAGGCGGCCGGGGAGCCGGCGCGGCTTCCGCCGCCAAGAGGGCGGCGTGGGGAATGAGGTCACTGTGTCAAGAGCTCGTTCCTGGCGTGCGGAGCCCCCTGGCTCCCACCGCCACCGGAATTGCACCGGGTGGGATGAGCGCATACGATTTCTTTTACAGCGCTGCTCTCTCTGCTTTTTCTCTTCCCCTTTTAAGAATCGCTGTGCTTCAGATCGGGAAGGCGCGCGTACACACACACACACACACACACACACGATCCCTTCCAGATCTGTGCCAAAATATATCGTTTTCACTGCACTGTCTGTACCGCACCACACGCGCGGATGAGCCCCACGCCGAGCCCCCAGGGCACAGGCACGTGTGCACGCTGTATTTACACACCCACAGACACACATACACGGGGAGGAACTCATTTAGACAGGACCGTGGAGAAGAATGATTCATCTCTATTTACAAGAAACGACACGGAGATGGCTGGAGAAGGAAAGAGGGTGGGAGGGGGGAGGAGAGGAAGAGAGGGGAGGGGAGGAATGCTGACCATCACGTTAAAACAAGAGAAAAATGGAGTCCAAGAGGAACGAATAATTAAGAGCGACGTGAATGAGGGTGTGTTAATTCCTCCAAACAAAATACTACCCAGGCAGGCACCTCTCACTAGCTCCACTCAGAAACCAAAGAGATGTTGATAAAGATAAATTATCCCCTACTCGGAATGGAAGTAGATTTGGGTAGCCAAGGATGTCTGTGCCACAAACTCTCCCCCATCCTCTCCAGTAGCTAACCGACAGTAAGTATGAAGCACAGGATGAGACTGGAGTTGGGAAGTACAAAAATGTCATGCATCTCTCAGTAAGACTATCCCACAGCCCTGAGTTAGAAAGATCACCAGGCTAAAGCCTCAACAGCATCACGTCATCTCTTCACTCCTGTGATTTAGCTTGTCTTTAAAATTTCTATTTGTTTATTTTTCCGCTCGGCTCCATGGCATGCGGGATCTTAGTTCCCCAACAGGGATGGAACCCACATCCCTGCAGTGGAAGTGCAGAGTCCTAACCACTGGACCACCAGGGAATCACCTAGCCCATCTTTCAAGGACATCTTTCCACAGAGCTCGGGCCCCGTCCAAGTCATTCACATCCTCCTTTCCCCATGAACTGAGTTTTGTAACCCCACACAGCAGTTCCCATCCTGCTCTCGGAAAGCTAAACAGTGCAGAAATCTATCTGTCTGACAACTCATCCAATGGCTACAAATAATAATCCCATCCCTACATTCCAAGCCATCTCCTTTTTCCTTGCTCACTGCCCACCATCTGGGACACCATAGGTAAGTACACACAGTCTATGGACATTTATGGATCCACTGGTACTTGTGATCTCAACATGGTTAAACAAAGCTTCTTCAGCTCCTTCTTCCAGCGCATCCTTCGCAAACTCTCTGCCCTCATGGCTTCTGCCTTTGCCCCTGCTAGGCCATGTCAGTCTCCCTGTAAAACTGTATGAAGACTCAGGTAGACTTTAGCCGTGTCTCCCCATGGCACCCTCAACTCTCCCACTCTGGACTCTATGTACACTTGGTCTGAGATAGTGATAGGCTTTCAGCTATTGTCATACTGTCAACCCCCAGAAAACTTTTCTACATTATCTGTGTTTAAATGAG
Organism: Oreotragus oreotragus; assembly: GCA_006410675.1. Taxonomy (NCBI): domain Eukaryota; kingdom Metazoa; phylum Chordata; class Mammalia; order Artiodactyla; family Bovidae; genus Oreotragus; species Oreotragus oreotragus. The sequence continues at coordinate 5,469 of SJYX01024860.1, forward strand.
GTCTCATTGATCCTATTAAAAAAAGAAAAGAAAAGAAAACCTCATCAATGATGCCATAGACATCAGAAATGGTCTGATGGCAATTTTCCCTTCTAGGAGGTATTAATTCCCCTCATTGGACATGTGCCCTGGGCTCTATCCGTGACAATGACTCAGCCTGCAACCCACCACCACCAAGGCAGGTCACCTTTACTCAACTGTCTCTGAGCTTGGTTCTGCTGGTGGTCGTTATAAATCCACCAAAATTCGTCTAACTCAGCCCATTCCTCTTAGGCACAGTCTGATCACTATAAGGTCCAAAAGTGTGTTAGTTGCTTAGTCGTGTCCGACTCTGTGACCCCAAGGACTGTAGCCCACAAGGCTCCTCAGTCCATGGGATTCTCCAGGCAAGAATACTGCAGTGGGTTGCCATTCCCTTCTCCAGGGGATCTTCCTGACCCAGCGATCAAATCCAGGTCTCCTGAATTTCAGGCAGATTCTCTACTGTCTAAGTCACCAGGGAAGCCCATAAGGCCCAAAGCCATGCCTAATAAATAAACCCCGCACTTAAGAAAGTGATGATGTACTGAGTAAAAGTTAAGATCTGAATTGAGCTATTGTGACCTCTGGCCATTTAAGAGCATCTTGGGAAGAAGTTCGAGACACTGGACCACCTCTCGACAGCTAAAAACTCAAGCTTCCTCTATGACACAGACAAGGTTGAATAAATGCATAAAGAAAACAACAGCAACAAATGTTCAAAGAAAAGGGATGGAAAATTACCACTAAAAATATATTCAGATTTCTTAATACCAAACATGTATATTTCCATCTCTATGTGGGCCTACTCTGCCCATGTATAGATATTCATCCAAACTTTACAAGGACCCAATAAGGTAAGTACTGTTATTAAAAAAAAAATTTAGATTGTGAAACTTTATTAATCTTTTTAACAATGCTTTCCACCTTTTTTATCGGCATATAGCTGCTTCACAATGTTGTGTTACTTTCTGCTGTGCAGCAGTGAGTCAGCCACACATATACATGTATCCCTTTTTAGGGAAGATAAATATTGCTGTTATTGCCATTCTTTAAACTTTATTTTCTAGTGCGTTCTTTAAAAAAAAAAAAAAAATTTGGCCTCATCGTGAGACATGTGGAATCTCAGTTCCCGAATCAGAGATCAAACCCGTGACCCTTGCATTGGAAGCTTGGAGTCTTAACCACTGGACCACAGGGAAGTCTCTATAATCACCATTTCTAAAAAAAAGATTAATTGCCTTCCTCAAGCTTCCACAACTGATTAGATCTGAACCTGGGGCAGGAGGCTTTAGAGTCTGCCTCTCAACTATTATAACAAAATAACCACTGGAAACAAATTAAAAAAAAAAAATCCTTAAATTTTTACCTTTAAGGGAAGCCAGCTCACCTCATTAGCACGTGAGACCAGCAGAGTGAGGCCCCCAGGCTGGGTCCCTTTAGCAGCGGTTGCCTCTGCCTAGTGTGTTCCAGCCTCAGCCGCAGACTATTACCAAATGGCCGTGCAAAGGAGCATAACTGACTTACCAAAACCACGACCACAAGCTCACTCCATAGCCCTACTAGTAAGAAGTCGAGTCTATGATGGACACGCGTTCGCCTCAACTCAGAAACAGAGTTGAGGCTAATGCAAAGTCAAGGCATTCTGCTGTCTCGTGTGCCAGTCTCTGATGGAGAGAGGAATGCGAGCATCTCCTGCAGACATAATTAGCGCTCCTTCTCCTCTGCCTCTTGCTCCTTTGAATAATAGCTTCTGTGTTACGGTAATGATTTACAAACATCATATAGCATATCGCACAGGTGATTTCCTTGGTGGATGAGATGTGGGCAGAGGCTTTGCTGGGCATGTGACTGGTTCCTCAGCAGAGGCTTAAGTAGCATCACTAGTCCTGACTCAGACACTCAAGATCCTTCAAAAACACTGATGACTAACGGTAGAGCGTGGTCTTATGGCGACTGTACTTGATAAAGCAGAGAGTACTGGACGTTCTCAAATCAATTAAAGATACTTACTGGAGAAGGAAATGGCAACCTACTCCAGTATTCCTGCCAGGAGAATCCCATGGACAGAGGAGCCTGGTGGGCTACGGTCCATGAGGTCGCATAGAGTCGGACACAACTGAAGTGACTTAGCATGCACACATGCACTGAATATTTACATGGGTACACAAACTTTTTCATGAACAGATGACATGGTTTCCACTGTCAAGAAGCTTCTAGTGCATTCGAGGAGCTAAGACAGTCACATATAAAAAATACCAAGAATACAACAGTATTCGTGGTGGAACAGGCAGCAAACGGGTGCCTCTAAAAATCTGGGAGGCCCGTGTCTCTTGCTGTCTCGCATACAGGGTCATCGTTACCACCTTTCTAAATTCCATATATATGTGTTAATATCCTGTACTGCTGTTTTTCTTTCTGACTTACTTCACTCTGTATAATAGGCTCCAGTTTCATCCACCTCATTAGAACTGATTCAAATGCATTCTTTTTAACAGCTGAGTAATATTCCATTGTGTATATGTACCACAGCTTTCTTATCCATTCCATCCAGACTCTGTGGGAGAAGGCGAGGACGGGATGATTTGAGAGAATAGCATTGAAACATGTATACCACCATATGTGAAACAGATCGCCAGTCCAGGTTCGATGCATGAGACAGAGCGCTCAGGGCTGGTGCACTGGGATGACCCTGAGGGATGGGGATGGGGAGGGAGGAGGGAGGCGGGTTTAGGATGGGAGACACATGTACACCCATGGCTGATTCATGTAATGTATGAAAGAACCTGGGCTGACAGTCAGGAATGGCTTCAAGGGAGGGGCCAGCTCATCCTAGAATCTAGACAACGGGGAAAGGACTACCATCAGGGAGAACATGAGCTCCGTGAACAGAAGGATTTTTGCATGCTCTGTTTTTTTACTGACACATTCTTTTTCTAAAACTGAAGTTTAGCTGACTTACAGTTTTGTGCCAACCTTTGCTGTACGGCAAAATGACTCAATTATACACACACAGACATGCTTTTTAAATATTCTTTTCCATTATGGTTTACCATAGGATATCGACCATAGTGCCTTGTGCTATACGGTTGGAGTTTGTTGTTTATCTGTCCTACGTATAACAGTTTATATCCGCTAGTCCCATACTCTCAGTCCAAATGCTAGTCTATAGTTGCTGCTGCTGCTAAGTCACTTTAGTCGTGTCCGACTCTGTGCGACCCCATGGACGGCAGCCCGCCAGGCTCCTCCGTCCCTGGGATCCTCCAGGCAAGAACACTGGAGTGGGTTGCCATTTCCTTCTCCAATGCATGAAAGTGAAAAGTCAAAGTGAAGTCGCTCAGTCGTGTCCGACTCTTCACGACCCCATGGATTGCAGCCCACCAGGCTCCTCTGTCCATGGGATTTTCCAGGCAAGAGTACTGGAGTGGGGTGCCATTGTCTTCTCCCTAGTCGACAGCAACACTATACTAAACCTACCCTCATTCAACGTAATTAACTCAACAGACATTTATGAAATACAATGAGTCAAACATTTATGAAATACAATGTGTAAGCCTCTCTGCTTGTCACTGAGGTCAGTACAAAGTTGAAGAAGTTACAGCTCCTCTCCTCACAGCTTTGCACCAATGTCTGAGCCATTCAAGGCAAAGAGGGACAGAGTACCACAAGGACAGAGAAAGATGGTTATTTCTGATACAGGAGAAAGATGGCAAGGAAGCACGGTGGCAACTGGGCAGCGCTTCAGGAAGGAGGCAGCAGTTAAGGGACTTGGAAGATGGGTGAGGACAGGGGAAGGAAGAGAGAAGTCAAGGATGTCTTTCCAAGGAGTGAAGCAGCGTGCAGGGTGATGACGTGAAGTAGAACGTCCAGGAGGTTTTGGAGCATGGCCAATGATCTGTCTAGCATGGTTGGCACAGGAAGATTCATGGCGGAGACGGGCAGAGATGGACCTGAATGGTAGGTCGGGCTAGGTAAGATTTTGAAGAACATGAAATTATAAGAGAAAGTCATTAAAGGTTTATACAGGTGAGTGATGCTGAGAAGTTTAGGTTACTCTGGCAACAGGGTATGGGATGCATCCAAAGAGAGAAGATAATTCATTCCTGAAACAAGGGAAGAGCCTGTGATGAGAGGCCAAATAAGATGCAAAGAGGGCTTAGAGGCACAGAGGCATGACATACTTCCCTGTCCCACAGAAGGACCTGTCCAAAACATCCAGCAGGAAATATTAGAACACCATCAGAAACACACGGCTAGAAGTACTGTGTACACCTGACACCACTTGCCCAGAATCTCCCCAACTGTGCGTGCTATGGTCTGCTCTACGGACTGGAGCAGAGTCCAGGGTAAAGCAGTAACTCAAACTGAGAAATAAAGGGAAACGACAGAACCCTCTAGACAAAATCCTCTGGGTACTGATAAGAACTCAGACTTTGCTGGTTGGCTGAAAGCTGGGGAACAGGCACAAATTAAAACTTCAGCGAAAGTGGTTTCAGAAACAGAACGCTCCAAAGTTTCCAAAGCCTTTGTAGCCCTGGGTTTACTAAGTTATGTGCCTTTTTATTAAGGTAGAAGAAACAATTTCAATTAAAGTTGGATTCGATGCAGCACAGTACAGGCAAGGAAACAAAATATTTAAAGAACAAATACACTTGGTGTCCCTACAAGTGTTAGCGGGCACCACTATCCACACAAGGTGAAGAGCGCGGCTAATCTACATGACTTACAATTCTCAAACGCCTCTGGATCAGTCACTTCTCATAGGATTCTTGTCTGTTCGGCCACTAAGTCATATCCGATTCTTTGTGGCCCCGCGCACAGCAGCACGCCAGGCTTCCCTGCCCTTCACTATCTCCTGGAGTTTGCTCAAGCTCACGGCCATTGAGTCGGTAATGCCATCCAGCTATCTCACCCTCTGCCGCCCTCTTCTCCTTTTGCCTTCCATCTTTCCCAGCATCAGGAACACAGAATAATGGTATTTTCGAGCTGGAAAAGACAGACAGTCATCTAGTACGTAACCATTCGGCTAAAGGTAACCTTAGGGTTCAAGTGGGGAAGATGACTTGCCCAAGGTCACACAGAGTTGGTAGTAAAGTTAGGATTAGTATCTGGACCGCCTGAGCCTCAGTGCAGACATCTCTCTCTTATTCCACAACATCCTGTACAATTTATTCAAAGAAAATCAAATTCCAAGGCTTCTCCAGATCACTCTGGATGTGACACTATAAATTAAGGAGGCGGATGTGCAACTTTCCATACTGCACTGTGGGATGGGTTGTTTTTCTGCCCGCAGTTCTTCTCATCAATGTCCAAAGAAGGCCAAGGAAGGAAAAAGATAAGAGTAAAGTGAGAAAAACTGAGAGCCTGTGAGTCTTCCGTTTAGAAGACAAGAGTTGAAATATGATGTTTTGACATTAACTGGTAAGAAAACTATGGGGAAGCGAGGGGAAAATGAGAGGTTACCTTTCTCAAAATTATGCTTTTTATTACAACAGCATTTGGATTTGTAGACTGTTCATTTCTAATGCACCTGAATGCATTTCAGACATTTCTACCTCATATTTTCCATTGCACAGGAGTGAGGGGATGCCCAGAAAAGTTTTCAAAACGCAGGAAAAAAGTCATTGTCTTGGAGTCTCCCTGGAATTCACACAAGCTATGGATTATACTCTCTAATAGACTGCTTCTGTCTTAATAAAAATTATAAAAACTGTTACCCATTGAACACCATTCAACATTACTTCCCCTAATGTACAGGTGAACTGACCCTCTAAGAAGACTGTCCATGATGATGTTGAAGTTGTAGAAACCTTCAGTGAGGGCCCTGGTCCATGGAGGCAAATATGCCTCCAATTTGAGAAGCAACAACTACATTTGAAAATACACCTGAAAGGGTATCTCCCAATTAGCTTTCAAAGTTATCCTCAGCGTTTCTGTTGCTTTAAAGAGATACCATTATTGAGTCCTAGAGCTCTTTTCACTGGAATTAGTTAGAAGGTCAAAGAGCTGAAAACTGAATTACTTTAGCACTGGGTTATTTAATTA
>SJYX01024862.1:0-143418 GCA_006410675.1 Oreotragus oreotragus
GCAGGAGGAGAAGGGTACGACAGAGAATGAGATGGCTGGATGGCATCACCGACTTGATGGACATGAGTTTGGGTAAACTCCAGGAGTTGGTGATGGACAGGGAGGCCCGGCGCTCTGTGATTCAAGGGGTTGCAAAGAGTCAGACACAACTGAGCGACTAAACTGAACTAAACTGAATAAATACGCAGTATTACCTCATAAACTTCTCTGAGTAGAAATAATAGAAAACTGAATTTGCAAAGAATTTTAGCTTTACCTCAGTTTTATAAGATACATGCTGCTGCTGCTGCTAAGTCACTTCAGTCGTGTCCGACTCTGTGCGACCCCACAGATGGCAGCCCACCAGGCTCCCCTATCCCTGGGATTCTCCAGGCAAGAACAGTGGAGTGGGTTGCCATTGCCTTCTGCAATGCATGAAAGTGAAAAGTGAAAGTGAAGTCGCTCAGTTGTGCCCGACTCTTAGTGACCCCATGGACTGCAGCCTCCCAGGCTCCCAAGATACATGATATTCAATTTAATTATGACAATCATTAGGTTAAAAATTATGTTCATACTGTATATGACATGCAGTGAAGTTTTTTGAAATATTACTACCACATTTAATAAATATTTTACTAAGAATCCCTTGTATGTAGTAATTATACTTGCTAAAAATTATTGGCTGCATATGTATATTCTTAAGTGTGTGTATCAGAATTCAATTGCATGTGCAGTCTTGTAAACATCAATTACTTGTCCACTGTAGTACATAAAAACCTATATTTCTGGCTTGTGTCGAAATAGTTGACATCTGGCAACAGTGAGCTTTCATTTTTCCATGGCAACAATTCATTGACACGTGTTCTCCAGTTAGCCTAGGTCCCCACCTCACTGTTTTGGGTATTTCAAAAATATTCATTTCACATGCCATCCTGCCCTTCGTAGGCATTTTAGTTTGTGGTTTTGGCCTGAATCTTCCCTTTGAGATTTCATGGATATAAGAAATCATTTTTCATATTTTCCTCCATAGCTAGTAAAAAGTAAAGCTTCAGTTCAGCTCATGAAACAATATTATTGCACTCTGCAAATGGAGGAACTGTTGAGTCAGCCCAGTATGAAGGTGTGGAGTTTGGCATGTCTGAATCTCAGTTCCCAGCCTGACGGGCCATCATTTCTTTTTCTTGTATCTCAGTTTTCTCATAACCAAATGAAGATAAACGTGCATACTTATGTTGAGAGTATGGTAATTTGTCTGACAAGTAATAAGCACTCAAACACTATAACTACTTCTTTTCCATCCCTCNTCTCAGTTCCCAGCCTGACGGGCCATCATTTCTTTTTCTTGTATCTCAGTTTTCTCATAACCAAATGAAGATAAACGTGCATACTTATGTTGAGAGTATGGTAATTTGTCTGACAAGTAATAAGCACTCAAACACTATAACTACTTCTTTTCCATCCCTCCATAGTATACCAGTGCTTTCCAGATATATCCTCCTTTCCAGATATATTCCTCTCACTAGCATTTCCATATTTCATGTAAGGAAAAAAAACATTTAATTTAGTTAGTTTTATAAGGATCTAATAAGTAGAACTCCCATTACTAAAGTGTACATATCAAACATAATTAGATAATACCAATTTCCTACAAAATGACAACAATATGCATTTACACAGCTTTAGAAATTAGACCTAAAACTCAAGGAGTGAACGCAGAATGCCCACTTTGTAGTACCCACAGTCCCATGTCGTATTTGGTGACTGGTCTTATCCTGTCACAATTACTATGATGCTCTATTCTCAGAGTAAATTGTGAGTATAATTATAGGTAGAACCGTGTTCTTCTGATAGATGGAAGAGAACACATTCTCCTTCTAACACATCAGCTTATCAGCTCATGAACTATTTACTTCTTGGGTTTAATAGAAGCATTTGCTAGAAACATTAGACTCAATCCTACATGATGCACAAGGGGAGTGATCTTATTGTCTTGTCCTCATTTGAATCCCTAGGCCAGACATGGTTCCTGGGACATAGTTGATATTCAATTGTTATCCATTGATTAGATGAATGAATGAAAGTAGTGTTATAAAATATCCATTTTAGAAGTCGTTTAAATGGTTGTGATTACAAGTATCAGAAAACACCAATACAATAGAAATCAATAATACCAAATCTGTCTCTTATACACATCTAGATGTGTNAGCAGAGTTGGTGGAAGGGAAAGAGAAACTGGAGAAAAGTATACTTAAGTTCCTGATATCATTTTTGCTACACTTCTGTAAGTATAAAATAATTTTAATATATTTCCAAGCAAAATGTGAAAAAATTAAGATTATGCTCATAACAAGACACATTATTAACCTGTCTCTTATACACATCTAGATGTGTATAAGAGACAGGAGTAATGTGGTCTCAAAATACATAAGCAATGATAGTAAAGAAAGTGAAAGTGTAAAAAAAAAAAAGAAAGTGTTATTCACTCAGTCATGTCCAACTCTTTGTGACCCCATGAACTGTAGCCTGCCAGGCTCCTCTGTCCATGGAATTCTCCAGGCAAGATTACTGGAGTGGGTTGTGTTTTCTTCTCCAGGGGATCTTCCCTACCAAGAAATCGAACCCAGGTCTCCTGAATTGCAGGCAGATTCTTTACCATCTAAGCCACCAAGGAAGCCCAATCTAGAAATGTACTGCATAGTAATCTATGAGTAAAAACATCAAATAAATAAAAATAGGTTATATATTGACTTGAATGATAAAGAGAATAAGTCATCAAAAAATTGTTTCACTGAAACCAGTACTTGCAGCACAATTTAAGGCTTTTCCTATATATTAAAGCCAGTCAATTCTAAAGGAAATCAGTCCTGAATATTCATTGGAAGGAATGATACTGAAGCTGAAACTCCATCTGATGTGAGGAACTGACTCATTGGAAAAGACCCTGATTTAGGGAAAGATTGAAGGCAGGAGGAGAAGGGGACGACAGAGGATGAGATGGTTGGATGGCATCACCAACTCAATGGACATGAGTTTGAGCAAGCTCCAAGAGTTGTTGATGGACAGGGAGGTGTGGCGTGCTGCAGTCCATGGAGTCACAAAGAGTCGGACATGACTGAGCGACTGAAATGAACTGTATGTTACAACAAGAAAAGAAATAAAACTAATGAACTAAGATTCAGAACAAAGTTTGTGAAAGAATAGCAAAATAAATTTATGTTTAAGGAAAAAATATTAAAGTTGAGGGCAAATTTAAATGGAATAGAAAGTAAATATATAGAGGATGTACAAGATTCAAAGTAAATTATTTGTTGGTTAGCTTTGGAAAGACTAATAATATTGACAAACCTGTAACAAAATTTAACAAGAATTCAAAAATGGAAGAAGACTTGAAACTTCTCTGGCAGACCAATGGTTAAGACACTGCACTGCCACTCTTCGGGGTATGGGTTCCATCACTGGTCAGGGAAATAAGATCCTACATGCCTCAGTGCAACAAAAAATAAATAAATAAGTAAGAAGGAAGTCCTTTTGATGTTGCTCTGGAGCATTGTCCAATGGGCTAATGCAGGGGTATTTAACTAGTTAGAGGGATATGTCTTTGTTTGACTTGTACTTACTATTGATTAAGGCCCAAACTGTGAAATTATATGTTAACTTACAAAGGTTTTTCCAGTGGAGGTTTAAATAATTTCAATCTAGTAGAATAAAACAAACACAATGATTATGGTTTTATTATCCTGTAGGAATTAGCTAGTTAGTCTCTAGCTCAGCAAACATTTCAGTGTGATTTTCTATCATTTCTTTCAAACCCAACTTCCCTCATTATTCACTTAAATAAATATTTGATACAAGTCCATTCCAAAAATATATATAAAATTAAATGGAAGACAACCGTGAACAGAAGTCATTGCTCCAGGCATGTAGTTAATGAATGCTTAATAATATAAGGACAGTAACAATTTTATGTTGTTAAAGTTGAAAATATCAATGAGATGGATGTATTCCATATATGCAATTGATATTTCATTAAGTTTTTGACTATGCTGTTTTCAATAAATGTTGTTAAAGTATGTATACACAATTCCATGTATACCTACCATCCATCTAACATTCAAACATACATATATATGTATATATTCACTCAGTATGTACACATACTTCTGTATAACATGTATACATACATATGTATATACATATATAAAAGAAAAATTCAATCCTGACTTTTACAATATAATATACACAAAAACACAATTCTAGATAAATTGTTAATCTAAATTAAAAGANGTGTGTATGCCCAGCAGTGGGATTGCTGGGTCATAAGGCAGTTCTATTTCCAGTTTCTTAAGGAATCTCCACACTGTTCTCCATAGTGGCTGTACTAGTTTGCATTCCCACCAACAGTGTAAAAGGGTTCCCTTTTCTCCACACCCTCTCCAGCATTTACTGCTTGTAGACTTTTGGATCACAGCCATTCTGACTGGTGTGAAATGGTACCTCATTGTGGTTTTGATTTGCATTTCTCTGATAATGAGTGATGTTGAGCATCTTTTCATGTGTTTGTTAGCCATGTGTGTCTTCTTTGGAGAAATGTCTATATAGTTCTTTGGCCCATTTTTTGATTGGGTCGTTTATTTTTCTGGAATTGAGCTTCAGGAGTTGCTTGTCTATTTTTGAGATTAGTTGTTTGTCAGTTGCTTCATTTGCTGTTATTTTCTCCCATTCAGAAGGCTGTCTTTTCACCTTGCTTATAGTTTCCTTTGTTGTGCAGAAGCTTTTAACTTTAATTAGGTCCCATTTGTTTATTTTTGCTTTTATTTCCAATATTCTGGGAGGTGGATCATAGAGGATCCTGCTATGATTTATGTTGGAGAGTGTTTTGCCTATGTTCTCCTCTAGGAGTTTTATAGTTTCTGGTCTTATGTTTAGATCTTTAATCTATTTTGAGTTTATTTTTGTGTATGGTGTTAGAAAGTGTTCTAGTTTCATTCTTTTACAAGTGGTTGACCAGTTTTTTCTACTGTTTTGAATTTTTCTCTTTAGGTCTATTGCCTTACTATTCTGTTGCTGTATGGCTGCCCATTTTTGCATTTCACTTTAATTTCTATTAAAAAAGGCTTTATATTCTCAATAATTTTCAAAAGTGCCAAAAAATATTTTCTGAAATTTTCATTTCTGTTCTGGATTAATTTTTAAAATTAAAATTTCATTGACAATTTAAAATCTTTAATATTGAAAATGTATTAATCATTTTCCTGTGCCTCTCATGGATTTTTTTCTCCTTTTCCTATCCCCCAACTTTTTTTTTTTTTTAACTTTTCATTCTTTGAATAGCCCTGAGAAACAGCTTACATTTTCCTTAGTTGTGTTTAAGGTATGGTGCTACTATTTTCTTATGCATCCTCATTGTCTTTCATTCTAGAATTATCAGTACACTAGAAAATCAGGTCAAATTTTTTTCAGAGAAGCATCATAAATCTTGTTTCTGATTTGATTTAACTTTTAAAACTTGCTTAATATTTCTCTATTTTTTAAGTCTGCTCAACAGATGTAAAATATATCTTCTCCCTTCTTTAACTGACAGGGATATTTTCAAAATAGTGGCATAGTGTTGAGAAAGAAATATCAGTTGGATAAAGAAGTGAGTGATAAATTAAATATCCAAATGGGGCTAATCTCTCTCTCTTTCTCTCTCTCTCTCTCTCTCACACACACTCACACACACACACACACACACACACACACACACACACACACGCATGCATTCTCAGTCACACCTTTCATCAACCTAAAATTTATTACTATGTTTTTGTTTCCATGTGGGGGTGCATAGATGTTAATTAACTCATTACCTTTTTTTTTAAATCAACCTTTTTTTTAAAATTTTGAATTATCATGATTGTGAAATTATATATCATGGTTGTTAAAATTTCTGTCATTATTAAAAAGTCTTTCTTCAAAGTAAGACTTTGAAATAAATATGTCACATTTTGTTAGCCAATTAAGGTTTTACATTTTCCTTTAATCTTATGTTTACTGAAATGTATTATACTGCCTCATTTCCTCTAAAATTCTAACCAATTATTTCAATTGCACTTGTCAAAAAAAAATTTCCTCTCTTGCTGAGTTAAAAATGTTGGCATTATCATATTCTGAATTCAGTATATTATATAAACAGCTAATTCTATTTATATACCAGGACTAAAGTATACATTTGGATGAATATGTGTGTTCTCAAATGTATGTTTTGTATTTTTATTGCATATATATGGTAAAGCTCTTCTTCTATTAATATATTTTCTTTCTTTTTTTCCTACCTCCCAATAGGCTATCTGCCTGGATTGTTTTTGCCAAATGAACTTTTCAAATTTGCTAGAGAAATGTCTTTAGAATATCTTTAAATTCATGTGTCAAGTTGAAAATGCCTTATGTCTTTGTAAGAGTGTGCCTTTCCATACACTGATTTTATCCCCCTTTCATGACTGTAGCAATGAAAAATAAGTGAGTAAACCATGATAGACAATTTCTAATGGCACCGTGTGAAAGGAAGAAAAACTGAACTTGGGCAAAGAACATTTTAAAGGACATGGATTAGATTAAAATGTCATTTCTGTAGTAAATATTTTTTGTTAGATATTGAATTTGGATTTTAAGGAGAACCAATAAAATATAGAGTTCTTTTTACTTAAAAACAATTATCTTGCTCTTAAGATTAATGAAAATTGGTATCAGAGTGAAAATAGAGATCTGGATCTGGTTATTTAACAAAACAATTTTTTGTTACTCCCTCTAATTGAGCCTAAATAGCAGATGGAGATCGATAAGAATGACTGGGGAGAAAGCAAATGAAAATCAAGTGGACAATTGCTCATTAGGTTGAATAAAGAAAACATTGTAGTAACTGGGGATTTAGGAACCCTTGTGCATACAAGGTGCATACACACATAGTAAGAAGGCTTCTAATATAAATTTATATATATATATATATACACACATGGGAATTGTATATAAATGGCTTCATTTTGGAGATCACTTAATCATATATGGGCTTCCCTTGTGGCTCAGATGACAAAGAATCTGCCTGCAGTGTGAGAGACTTGGGTTCAATCCCTAGTTGGGAAGATCCCCTGGAGAAGGGAAAGGCTCCCCACTCCAGTATTCTGGCCTAGAGAATTCCATAGACTATACAGTCCATGGGATCACAAAGAGTTGGACACTACTCAGCAACTTTCACTTTCACTTTAATGATATATACTCATGATATAGCATTTTATATAAAACTGCAATATATTTATATAGCATAGTAATAAAGTAAAAACACCCAACATAAAAACCTATACATTATTATTATCTTTGGAGATATCATTGTCTTGAACTCTGGCCATATGGAAGCAAGATGTGCAAAATTACATATCATTTTTCCCTGCTGCAAATCTGATTCTTCACTTTCTATATTTCTCTTAAAGTCTATCATCTTTTCTTTTATCACTTACCTACTCTCTGGAATAAGGGATGAAGCAGGGAGTTTGCTGTTTATTCCTCTCATTTCTAAAACTGTGATTGTATCCTCTGAGCCATCTTTTGGGCTTCCCTGGTGGCTCAGACGGTAAAGCGTCTGCCTGCAATGCGGGAGACCTGAGTTTGATTCCTGGGTCGGGAAGATCCCCTGGAGAAGGAAATGGCAATCCACTCCAGCACTTTTGCTTGGAAAATCCCATCGACGGAGGAGCCTGATAGGCTACAGTCCATGGGGTCGCAAAGAGTTGGACACGACTGAGCAACTTCACTACTGAGACATCTTTTAAATGAGGTACATATCACAAAAGTCAACCGCATGGGATGGCATTTCAAAGGCAATGGCTGTATTTGTTTTTGAAGTATAAAGATAAAGTTATAGGATACTTTTCAGAAAAGTTAAAACTGTGAATGGAGTCAGTGGAATGAAAACAACACAAGTAGAATGGAGTTTAAGGATTATGTCCAGGGACTGAAGTAGAAACATGAGGAGGAAAGACATAAGGACAGAGAAAGAATCAAGGAACTCAGAAAGATGTATCCATGACAACGAGCGTATTTTGGATACACTTGTTAAATGCCATCGATAATGGACAGAGTGCTGTCTCAATGAGGGTTGTATGCTAAATATGAAGTACTTGTTAGAAATGCGGATGGAGATGGCTAGAAGGTAGTTCTTCTTCTTTGAAAAAGAAATGTGGGACTTAACCAACTGGCCAAGACTAGACATTATAGGTTTCAGACTCTCCTGCATGCAGATGACAATATAAACATCACAAATTAATGCATTTGTGAAACATTTAATATTTAAACTGATATTTAAAGAAAGTTAGAGACAGTAAAGAAATAACTACACGTAAATAATGAAAGAAAGAGGGACAGCTATAAAATAAATGTATTTTGGAGTACAGATTAAATTGTACAAATTTGGGATGGTTAAAAAAAAAAGAGCAGTACAGAAATAAAGACAATTTAGTGTAAAATTTATGAGCACAAGAACTTAGAGGATATGACTGAAAAATTACTTGAGTCCTCTTTACATTGATTCTACTGTGATATGAGATTAGTTGATTGAGGGATGTGAAGATGACAGGTGTAAATTAAACTTTTGCAACAAGCTTGTTTCAGCTTTAAAGGGTAACATCGCAGATCCCCAGTATTATCTCCAAACATCATGGCTGAATTTTCTCAATTTTAGAAAATTTTCACTTTAAAGGAAATAACAGTGATCAAGGTGGATTGTCTCACATCATCACAATATATAGTATGTGTTGTTAACTGCATACCATGCATCATGAAGATTTTAATATTAATCCACTGAACTCTTAAAATAAACTTGTAATTTTAGAAAGTTTTAGTTATTAAAAATTTGCCAACATAGTACAAAGAGTTCTCACAAACTGCATATGATATCCTTTATTATTAACATATTACTGTGACAAATTTGTCACAATTACTGAGCCAATACTGATGTAAGTAAAGTCCATACTTACTTAGTAGTTATTTAATGTCTTTTTTAAGATGCTCTAGGTAGGTCTCATCTAGAATATCACATTACACTTTCTCATAATACACCTTAAATTTCCTTTTGACTATGACAGTTTCTCAGACTTTTCTTGTTCTTGATAACCTTAACTTTTAGTCAAGTATTTTATAGAGTGTCCTTCAATCAGAATTTGTCTAATGTTTTTCTCATAATTAGACTGAGACTATTAATTTGGAGGAGGAATATCATAGGTGGAAATGGTGTTTTAATCACATATCAAAGGCACATATCAATTTGATTTATTTACCATTGATGTTAACTTGATCACTTGGCTAAGGTAGTACGTTGGCAATTCCACTGTAGTTTCTTTTTCCCTCTGCTTTTTCATACTGTTCTCTCTGGAAGGGAAGTCATGTGTACAGCCATTATTTAAGGAGTGGGGAATTTTGATCCACCTCCTGAGGGCAGAGTATCTATAAATTATTTGAAATTCTTCTCTATAGGATATTTGTTTCTTCTACCCCATTTATTTAATCATCCAATGCTTCATTTATATCTGTATGGACTCATTGTTTTTTATTTTATACTTTGGTTTATAATCCAATTCTACTTTTTAAAAATTATTCTAGCTTTTGCTTTTGGGAACTCCATTTGGCTCTCATTTCCCTTTGAAATACTACCACCATTGAGGGATACTTTTTTTAGCACTCTCTTATCTTTTCTTACTGCAGGATGTTCCAAGCTCACTTTGTATAATTCTTTTCATGTACTTTAATCAGCAATTGCTCCTGGGAGCCTTTGTTTCTTTTATTGAAGAATGGTATTTGTATCCATGTTCTGGGTGCTAAATGTGATTATTGCTACTCTAGTATAGATGCTCCTGGACCCTCTCAGATGATAAAACATGGACTTCTATATGAATATACTAAACTGTGTATATACATATGTATACAAATACTCCTATTTGTACACATCTACATTTATATTAAGTTAAACATGGCTTCATACTGATACAGTCAATTTAAATGCATTACCACAGGGATCATTCTAGCCTTCTCTTGTTTGTTAGTAACCTCCCAACAGTGAGGAATCTAACTCTTACCATTGGGCATTTATTTGCATAATGATTATTTCCAGTTTACATGTAAGGCAGTATCACCGCTGTTAACCTGTATCCTCATAGTAAGCCGTTTTATCAGCTTACTGTACTGCCTTGTTATTGTTATTGAGTTGCTACATCATGTCCAACTCTTTTGCGATCCCATGGACTGTGGCCTGCCAGGCTTCTCTGTCCGTGGGATTTCCCAGGAAAGAATACTGGAGTGGGTTGCCACTTCCTTCTCGAGGGACTCTTCCAGACTCTTGGATTGAACGCATGTCTCCTGCATTGCAGGCAGATTCTTTACCACTGAGTCACCCCAGCATGCATATTGCTTAAGTAGTTTATTTTGCCTTTAGTCTTAAGATTCCACTCATTTCCAAAGTTACTTAGGTTAACATCCTTTCCCCGCCCCACATCCTGCAGTAAGGTTAGTTCATATATCTGTAATGCAGTTAGGTTTTTATCACCTTCTCAATTCCATCCGAGGATCCCATGACATTCTCAGTGAGTTGTTAAAATTTACATACATTAAGGTTCACTCTTTGTCCTAAGTTCTATGGATTTTGGCAAGTACACAATGTTCTGAATTAACCATTATGGTTTTATATAGAAAAGTTTCACCTAGAAAAATTCCTTTGTACTTCATCTCTACAGTAGCATCCCCTCCTCCCAAACTCATAGGAACGACTGATTATTATTATTATTATTTTTTAACCATCCTTATAGTTTTCCTTTTTCCAGAAGAGCTTACAATTGAGGATATTAAATGTGTAGTCTTTTCAGACTGAATCCATTCACTTTTGTGAAGGTTTTTATGTGGACATGAGTTTTCAAATAAGTTAAATGAGTACCTAGGAGCATGATTACTAGACCACAAGTTAAGACTATTTTGCCTTACAAGAGATTCTCAAGCAATTTTAAGAAGTGTGTTTACCATTTTTCAGTCTCATCAGCAAAGAGTGAGTTACTTTTTTTCCTTATCCTCTTCAACAGTAGATATTGTCAGGGTTTTATTTTGTTTTGGTTTATTTGTAATTTATTTTGGGGGGAAAGGACATCTTAGTCATTGTAATAGGTGTGAAGTGAAGTCTTGTTATCTGAACTAGAAGTTCCCTAATGTAAAATTATGCTTATTTCCATCCACATGTCTTCTTTGCTAAGATGTCTTTTTAGACTTTTTGCCTATTTGTCTGGGCTCATTGTTGATTATTAAAAGTTCTTTCTATATTTAGGATATATGTCCTTTATCAGAGATGATTTTTGCAAATAATCTGTTCCAGTCTGTTTCTCCTTTTCATTATCTTAACAGTGTCTTTCACAGAGTAGAGTTTGAAATTTTAATGAAGTCTATCTTATTAAATTTTGTTCTTATAAATTATGCTTTTGTTATTGCATGTCAGCACTCACCTAAGGTCCTTAAGATTCTCTTCTCTGTTTTCTTCTAAATGTTTTATAGTTTTCCATTTCACATCTAGATCTATAATCCATTTTTTAAATTTCATTTTGGGAAAGGGTTACAGTATGTGCTGGTTTCAGATTTGCACGTGGTACATGGATATTGAATTGCTCCATTATTATTTGTTGAAATGATTATAATTTTTAATTAATTGGACTTTGCTCCTTAGTCAAAGTCCAATTGTATATATGGGTCTATTTTTGGGGTCTCTATTCTATTTCATTGATACTGTTTCACCTATAATATGTAGTCTAGGTTACTGTAGTTCTATAGTAAATC
The DNA here is from genome assembly GCA_006410675.1 of Oreotragus oreotragus. Classification (NCBI taxonomy): domain Eukaryota; kingdom Metazoa; phylum Chordata; class Mammalia; order Artiodactyla; family Bovidae; genus Oreotragus; species Oreotragus oreotragus. The sequence continues at coordinate 11,815 of SJYX01024862.1, forward strand.
TTGATAAAGGATAGCGTGAGTCCTCCAACTTTCTTCTCCTTCTCTTCCTTTTCCTCTTCCTCCTTTTTCTTTACTATTTTGTAGGCTATTCTAGGTTTTTTGCCTTTCCTTATAAATTTTTAAATAATTTTACAAAGATTTATAGCAATCTTATGATTAAATGTCAGTCTTTAGTGGACTTGTGTCCCTAGGTTGTGACCTTTACAAGTAGTTCTTATATTTGCCCACTGTTGTTGAGACAGGAAGGCTACTGTAGGCTGTAATGGTAGAAATACCCATTTCTCAATTGGGATAGACTGCGGTAAAGTCTTTTCTATGGAGGGCATCGCTTTGTTATAGAGAATGCTCAGGGAGCAAAGCCAGTACTCAAAGCTTTGTTTGATGACACCTTTCATAGTTTCATGTTAGGGTAACATTTTCACCTTAATGTTAATTGTGGGGAATCAATGGTCCAGAGGTATTTGTGCTAAGAATGGAAATTTCTGTATGAATTAAACAATGTCTTTTTGCATACTAACTAAAGACTTTGGCCAGTTATGAGAGTCTACTCTCCTGCATCACTTAGGGTGGCCATAGCAAACATATAAACCACTCAAATTAGTGTAACTGGAGAAAAGCTTAATTAAGTACTATTCATAAAAGTACAGGCAGGGAACAGAACACACAAAAAATAGGGTAGAAACCCAAGATTAGCAAAAACGGAGATATAACTACTGCAGAGGGAAAAGAGTAGGTACCAAGAACCCAGAACCACAGAGGCAAAGAAAATGTTCCCTGGAGAGGCACAGTGACTTCTGGGTGAATGCCAGCCTAGACAACCTATACATTTATGGTCTTCTTTCCCTTCATGCCCACCAGTGCATCCATTCATCTAAACACAAACTGAAGGAACATATCAGGGAGTCTGCAGATGCAGTTCTTTTATTCAGCCTCCCAGGACAGCGAGTAGTGGAGAGAAGGGAGGAGAATCGGCATGGGAAGCACAGTGGGCAGCACCCAGCGGAGTAACTACTTCTTTGTTACAAACCGTGCCTAAAGCAATGATGTGTTGCTCAATTTGTCTTTCTGTCGTTTTGAAATATATTGTACACACACACACACACATGCACACACCTTGATGCATCCCAAAATGATGTTAACATTCCATTTTAAAAGCTGAAGATCGATAGGAGGGACAAACACTCCCTAGAGAGAATTCAATTTTCACTTTTACGGAAATTACATTCAGTGTTAATTCATGTGTTTAAGATCTCATGTGAAAAACAAAACAAAGCATTGCCAAAGTTTTAAAGAGAGGAATATTTATATACACATTTATATACATATGGGCTTCCCTGGTGGCTTCACAGTAAATAATCTGCCTGAAATGGAGGAGGTGCAGGAGGTGGACTTTGATCCCTGAATCTGGAATATCTTCTGGAGAAAGAAATGGCAACCCACTCCATTATGCTTGCCTGGGAAATCCAATGGACAGAGGAGCCTGGCGGACTGCAGTCCATGGGGTTAAAAAAGAGTCGGGCATGATTTAGTGATTAAACAGCATGTTCAGTGACTAAACAGAAACAATATATCATATATATGACATATATATACACACACACATTATGTAGATATATGTAGATATAACTATAGAGTGTACAAAAATTTAATTATATTCCTATTATGATTTTTAGGTATCCATTTTCTTAAATGTAATATAAACATCAAACAACAGCTAAACAAACTGACCACTGAATTTTTATCTGACATTTGGTAGATACAATTTAACACTTTTTTTCACTTCTACAACATATATTAAACAAACATATTAAAAGTCTAATATGTGCCAGACATTATACTATACTGATTTATTTCTAAAAAAAGTAAAGTGAGTACTCTGGAGTTACGTTCCAGGTTCAGTGGCTGGAGGTGGAAAGTCAAAGTATTGGCCTGTACTTCATAAAGTAGGATTTGACTGACAAACCTAGTGATGATATGCATGTGTGTGAATGCCGGGAAATGAAAGTAAACAAACTAGTAAAGTAACCCTAATTTAGTCATAATTTGTGGGAATTCAGTCGCTATAGTCCTTGTGTGATTCCCACTCCCTATCAGGAAACTTTTTAAGCTATAAATGTAAGAAGATATTGAAGTTGATGAGCTAGTATTGTGTAAAATCACAACTCACTCCACAGGAGTGAGTCGGTAAAACATGGAGTAGAAAATCTCTGTGAGAGGATGTCAGTTTATGATTGTGGTAGTGACAGGATAGAATAGCCAAACAACAGGTATCAAATACTGAGTTTTGTTGTTGTTTTTCTAATGCTCATTCATGTCTGACTCTTTGCAACCCCGTGGAGAGTAGCATGCCAGGCTTCCCTGTCCTTCACTATCTCCTGGAGTTTGCTCAACGTCATGTCCATTGAGTTGGTGATGCTATCTAACCATCTCATCTTCTGCTGCCCTCTTCTCCTTTTGCTTTCAGTCTTTCCCAGCGTCAGAGTCTTTTCCAATGAGTTGGCTCTTCATATTAGGTTGCCAGGGTAGTGGAGCTTCAGCTTCAGCATCAGTTCTTCCAGTGAATATTTAGGGTTGATTTCCTTTAGGATTGAAAGTTTCAACCTCCTTGTGGTTAGGTTAAAACAAAACAAAAACTAACAAGCAGAAAACCTGAACATGTGAAAAAAATATTGCAGAATTTCTAGCCTGATTTGGGGAAGAAAACCTATAATCATGAAGGCATACAGAATATATAAGAACACCAAAGCTCCACATAACCTAAAGTATTCATTATAAACAAGTGATTTTTGTTGTTGTTGTTCTGTGGCCCTTATGAGCCAGAGTCAGAGGTCAAACCCAACCCATATGGGTCTGGGATCTTAAAGCCTATTTTAGAGTGAGGAAGTCAGATCTATAACTGACTTCTCCCATCCTTTGGACATAGTTCTTTTCTAGAACTGTAGAAAAATCATAAAAGGAATATAATTAAATTTTTGTACACTCTATAAGAAAAGATAAGTATTCATATCCTTGATGATCTTGGGACCCTTAATCTTCAAATAAGGTTAGAAGCAGTACTAAGTGGAAGAGATCTTACATTCCTCTAGGTACTCAGCAGAAACAATCAGACTATCTCTCCAGAGAAAGACATATCAATCTGTGTTTCTAGGAGGAACCCAAATTTAATGTCATTGGGCAACTGCAAGCAACAATAATGAGGAAGCTTATGACTAAAACAAAAGGGAAAAAAAGTATGCCAAAACTAAATAAATTAAGCTCATATATCTATATTATTAACAAAAAAATGGAATTCAAGGCCAAGTCTGTTACAGAGAAAAAGATATCTGTTGCTTGAAAATGATAAGTTGTGAGTGAAAAAAAATCACAGTTTTAATTACTTTTTTCCACTGAGTAATGTGGTCTCAAAATATATAAGCAATGATAGTAAAGAAAGTGAAAGTGTAAAAAAAAAAAAAAGAAAGTGTTATTCACTCAGTCATGTCCAACTCTTTGTGACCCCATGAGCTGTAGCCTGCCAGGCTCCTCTGTCCATGGAATTCTCCAGGCAAGATTACTGGAGTGGGTTGTGTTTTCTTCTCCAGGGGATCTTCTCTACCAAGAAATCGAACCCAGGTCTCCTGAATTGCAGGCAGATTCTTTACCATCTAAGCCAACAAGGAAGCCCAATCTAGAAATGTACTGCATAGTAATCTATGAGTAAAAACATCAAATAAATAAAAATAGGTTATATATTGACTTGAATGATAAAGAGAATAAGTCATCAAAAAATTGTTTCACTGAAACCAGTACTTGCAGCACAATTTAAGGCTTTTCCTGTATATTAAAGCCAGTCAATTCTAAAGGAAATCAGTCCTGAATATTCATTGGAAGGAATGATACTGAAGCTGAAACTCCCATCTGATGTGAGGAACTGACTCATTGGAAAAGACCCTGATTTAGGGAAAGATTGAAGGCAGGAGGAGAAGGGGACGACAGAGGATGAGATGGTTGGATGGCATCACCAACTCAATGGACATGAGTTTGAGCAAGCTCCAAGAGTTGTTGATGGACAGGGAGGTGTGGCGCGCTGCAGTCCATGGAGTCACAAAGAGTCGGACATGACTGAGCGACTGAAATGAACTGTATGTTACAACAAGAAAAGAAATAAAACTAATGAACTAAGATTCAGAACAAAGTTTGTGAAAGAATAGCAAAATAAATTTATGTTTAAGGAAAAAATATTAAAGTTGAGGGCAAATTTAAATGGAATAGAAAGTAAATATATAGAGGATGTACAAGATTCAAAGTAAATTATTTGTTGGTTAGCTTTGGAAAGACTAATAATATTGACAAACCTGTAACAAAACTTAACAAGAATTCAAAAATGGAAGAAGACTTGAAACTTCTCTGGCAGACCAATGGTTAAGACACTGCACTGCCACTCTTCGGGGTATGGGTTCCATCACTGATCAGGGAAATAAGATCCTACATGCCTCAGTGCAACAAAAAATAAATAAATAAGTAAGAAGGAAGTCCTTTTGATGTTGCTCTGGAGCATTGTCCAATGGGCTAATGCAGGGGTATTTAACTAGTTAGAGGGATATGTCTTTGTTTGACTTGTACTTACTATTGATTAAGGCCCAAACTGTGAAATTATATGTTAACTTACAAAGGTTTTTCCAGTGGAGGTTTAAATAATTTCAATCTAGTAGAATAAAACAAACACAATGATTATGGTTTTATTATCCTGTAGGAATTAGCTAGTTAGTCTCTAGCTCAGCAAACATTTCAGTGTGATTTTCTATCATTTCTTTCAAACCCAACTTCCCTCATTATTCACTTAAATAAATATTTGATACAAGTCCATTCCAAAAATATATATAAAATTAAATGGAAGACAACCGTGAACAGAAGTCATTGCTCCAGGCATGTAGTTAATGAATGCTTAATAATATAAGGACAGTAACAATTTTATGTTGTTAAAGTTGAAAATATCAATGAGATGGATGTATTCCATATATGCAATTGATATTTCATTAAGTTTTTGACTATGCTGTTTTCAATAAATGTTGTTAAAGTATGTATACACAATTCCATGTATACCTACCATCCATCTAACATTCAAACATACATATATATGTATATATTCACTCAGTATGTACACATACTTCTATATAACATGTATACATACATATGTATATACATATATAAAAGAAAAATTCAATCCTGACTTTTACAATATAATATACACAAAAACACAATTCTAGATAAATTGTTAATCTAAATTAAAAGATTAAAAAACAAGTAAATAAATAAAATTTCTAAATAAAGTATATTTGGGGGGTAAGAAAGGTATACTTAAATAGGACCCAAAAGTTTTAATCATATAATAAAATATTAAAACATTCAACTTGTTGAATGATCCTTGTTGATGTTCAGTTGTTCAATTGTGTCCAACTCTTTGCAACCCCATGAACTGCAGCACACCAGGCTTCCCTGTCCTTTACCATCTCCTTGACTTTGCTCAAATTCATGTCCATTAAATCAGTGATGCCATCCAACCATCTCATCCTCTTTTGTCCCCTTCTCCTCCTGCCTTCAATTTTCCCCAGCATAAGGATCTTAACAGATTTTAAAAATATCTCACACTCTGGTTCTCTTTGATATTCTCAAATAAATATTTGTACTTTTAAGAATATCAAGATAATGAAGAACCAAGACAGACTGAGGAAAATTTCAGGTTGAGAACATTAGTGATATGACAAATATATCTCATGATCTTCAGATTGATAACAGGCCAAATTCTTTTTCTTTTGCAAAAAAAAAAATAATAGGGAGACAAATGGAAAAATTTGAATAAGGCTTATAGATTGGATGATATTACTATATCAGTATTAATTTTCTGATTTTGATAATCCTATGGTTCAGCTCAGTTCAGTTCAGTCACTCAGTCATGTCCGACTCTTTGCGACCCCATGAATTGCAGCATGCCAGGCCTCCCTGTCCATCATCAACTCCTGGAGTTCACTCAAACCCACGTCCATCGAGTCGGTGATGCCATCTAGCCATCTGATCCTCTGTCATCCCCTTTTCCTCCTGCCCTCAATCCCTCGCAGCATCAGAGTCTTTTCCAGTGAGTCAGCTCTTCGCATGAGGTGGCCAAAGTATTGGAGTTTCAGCTTTAGCATCATTACTTCCAATGAACACCCAGGACTGATCTCCTTTAGGATGGACTGGTTGGATCTCCTTGCAGTTCAAGGGACGCTCAAGAGTCTTCTCCAACACCACAGTTCAAAAGCATCAATTCGGTGCTCAGCTTTCTTCACAGTCCAACTCTCACATCCATACATGACCACAGGAAAAACCATAGCCTTGACTAGACGGACCTTTGTTGGCAAAGTAATGTCTAACAGTGGATTTTTTTCTCAACTAAAACCCAGCTAAAGTCCAGCTCGTGTTTTTGACATTTTCATTCCCAACCCCTCTCTGCAGCGATGGGTCCATAAAGTCATGGTTTTGTTGAAATCATTTTATATTATGCTTCCTAGTACAATGTTTTGACCATGTTTGATTATATAGCTCAATTGGAGTGGAGAAAATTGCCCAGTAATTTAGAAAAGAATTCCCTTTCAAAGCCTGCAGGAATCTGCTCTTCAATTTAGAAAGAAATTTATAGAATCGGGTTGTTTGTATGAGTTGTAAGTATTGTTTAGTGTTTTGACCCAGGATTGCTTGATATATCACTCAACCAAATATGATTTTATGTTTGTCTCTTTCCCCTTTTCTCTGTGATATGAATTCAGATGAACTCAGAATATCTTCTTTGCCTTTGAGTTTTGCATACCCTTCTCTCTCTAGTTTTGCTATAGATTTCTAGTGTATGTATTTAAGCCATGAAAGAAAGTGAAAGTGAAATTGCTCAGTCGTGTCCAACTCTTTGTGACCTCATGGACTGCAGCCTACCAGGCTCCTCCGTCCATGGGATTCTCCAGGCAAGAATACTGGAGTGGGTTGCCATTTCCTTCTCCAAGGGATCTTCCTGACCTAGGGATTGAACCCAGGTCTCCCACATTGCAGGCAGATGCTTTAACCTCTGAGCCACCAGGGAAACCCATTTAAGCCATAACTGTAATAAATAATGGGAGTGTGTTTGTGAGGGTGTGTATGTGTGTGCATGTGTGTATGTGTGTTACTCAGCAGTGTCCGACCATTTGCGATCCTGTGGAATATAGCCCTCCAGGCTCCTCAGTCCATGGGATTCTCAGGTGTAAATATTAGAGTGGGTAACCATTTCCTTCTCCAGGGGTCTTCCCAACCCAAGGATCCAACCCAAGCACCTTGCATTGCAGGGAGACTCTTTACCGTCTGAGCCACCAAGAAAGCACCTAAATAATAGTGGTGCTGGCAACCCACTCCAGTGTTCTTGCCTGGAGAATCCCAGGGACGGGGGAGCCTGGTGAGCTGCCATCTCTGGGGTCTCACAGAGTTGGACATGACTGAAGTGACAGCAGCAGCAGCAGCAGTGGTAAAGGATCCACCTACCTATACAGGAGGCACAAGAGATACAGGTTCAGTCCCTGGGTCAGGAAGATACCCTGGTGCAGGAAATGAAAACCCTATCCAGAATTCTTGCTTGAGAAATCCCACCAACAGAGGAGCCTGGTGGGCTACAGTCCATGGGACCGCACAGAGTCAGGCACGACTGAGCATGCATGCACGCATAATAAATAAGGCTCCCCGTTATAACCCTGCTTAAAATAAGATATGAGTGCATTTTCTTCTTGCAAGTACTTTTTAAAGCCATTTCCATTTTTAGAAGAGAGCAATAAAAAATTTAAAATGTGTATGTTACGAACCTATGTTGGTTGGAAATACCCGAAGGTGTTTGTGAAACTGAGCTTTTGTAAGATCTATCTCTCTTCCTTTTATGTCCTAAACTTCATCTTCATTGCAAATTGCCTGACCCTTGTGGTAGATTGCTGTTGGGCACACATATGAGGAGGTTAATTACTACTTTATAACTTGCATATTTTTCTATTTTACAGCATTCAGGTTTTTTTTTTTTTTCTCTGTTACTCAGTAGGGATGTGCTAGATTTCATCCTTCAATTGTTGAGAATGATTCTGTTTCTCTAAATACTTAGGAAAAAAGTGCTTTCATACTGCATAGAATAATCACAGTTTGGACTTTTGTCATGCTCCCCAAATCAATCTTTTAACATAAATTGCTAGGTGCTGTGTGTTCACAGATATCTAATGCATGAATTCTATCTAGTGAGAAGATCAGGTAGGCACCTGAGCAAAATAAAACATGAAAATCCAATAGTAGGAGTGGGTACCAGATGCAACAGACAGGAATCAATGAGGAACAAGTAGGTATTTGGGCTCAGTAAAATATATCTAGATAAATATATCATGAAATAGAACTTTGAGGAGCTGGCAAAGTGAGGAAGCACATTTTGGAAGGAGGGAGAAATATATATAAAACTACAAAAGCATCAGAGATAGAAGATACATTTCAGGAACTATAAGTGCTTAATAGTTTAGGGTCTCAGGACTCACAGGGGCAATGAGACCATCAAATTTGAGAGCAAGGACCAAAATGTGGACATCAGTCATAAAATTTCCAGTTCTTAACAATCTATTTCCAGAGTAGATGCAGATTGAAGATTATATTAGTTGTATCTGATGTAGACCTAGACAAAATCCTAATATCTATTTCTTTGATGTTTTTAAAACAGTAAAATCATGGAATCAGAAATTTTGTGCTCCCAACTGCTGAGGGACTTTGGACATGTTTTCTAATCTGAGCTTTCATTTTCTCAATTGAAAATTACATACAATAAAATATTAATCTCCTAAGGTTTTTGGATAATTTTGCGTGTGTTAAAAAGACTTTGAAATCTAAGAAGTCCCCTCCAAATTAATGTCCCTCTTTCACATAGACATTCACATATTTCCAAATATTTGAGGGTTTAGAATCCATCAGGCACTAGTCTAGCCAACAGTGAATTTATCAGTAAACATGGCAAGTGACAGCTCCTGATTCCCTTTTCTGTGGAGCTCCTGATTCCCTTTCCTGTGGCATTTAATCTGAACCTAAAAAGATCATGTATGCTAAATTGCTTCAGTCCTGTCCAATTCTTTGTGACCAAGCTCCTCTGTCTATGGGATTTTCCAGACAAGAATACTGGATTGGGTTTGACATTTCCTTCGCCAAGGAATCTTCCCAACCCAGGGATCAAACCCACATCTCTTATGTCTTCTGAATTGGCAGGCGAGTTCTTTACCACTAGTGCCACCTAGGTCATAGGGAGAAAGATTTCAGAAAGAAGAAACAGCAAGTATAAAGATCCCAAACCAAGAATGAAATTGGCATACAATGCACACACATTCACAGAACGTGAGAGGACTGGATTACACCTTCAGAAGTTAGGCCCCTCCAGAAGGACTGGTAAAGTGGGATTTATACCCAGGACAGCCATTCTCCTAATTATACACATACAGCATATGGACCAGGGACAGCGGCATACATGCATGGCTTTAGCCTTTAACACCCCCTCACCAAAAAGAAAAATCCCTTTGTGTTGCTAGGATACCTCTGCATCTTAGAATCTGCAAAGGTATTGGGCTCTTGACTTTTGCCCTTTAATGTCTTTTTTCATCTGTCAAGGTTCTCAGAGAAGAGTGTCAAGAAACTTTGTAGTGGTCTCCTGCTTGACAACCTAGAGATCGACTTCTCTTATTGGTCCCATTACTTAATATTTTCTTTTCCCTTCTTCTAAATTGTCCTGGAACTTTTCTTATAGAGATGTCATATTAAGTCAAGAATGGCAAATATATGCTAGGTTAAGTGCTCGCTCTGAGACATTGATGATGAAAGGGAAAGTGTTAGTCACCTTGTTGTGTTGACTTTTTGCAACCCCATGGACTGTAGCTTGCCAAGCTCCTCTATCTATGAGATTTCCCAGACAAGAATACTGGAGTGCACAGGAATTCCCTTCTCCAGGGGATTTTCCTGACCTAGGGATCAAACCTGGGTCTCCTGCATTGCAGGGAGATTGTTTTCCATATGAGCCATTAGGGAGGCCCAATTCATTGACTGTAGGTGACTAAAATACCATGTGGGAAAACATTCTAGCTAAGTGGGAAGCTCAGCAGAGAGTGAAATAACAAAACTACATTTTCTTTGGATTGAGTGAGTAGGAAAGGTGCAGAATTAGACTGGATTTTCCTTAAAGAAAATCTGCATTTCTGCTTTAAGATTAAAGTCACGATTGGATCATTCTTTTCTTTAGCATATTTTATATTCAATAAATTTTCTTAGATAGAGAAGAAAACTTATCATAGTTGTCTTAAATAAACATTAGTCCTAAGAAGATACCCTAAAAAGCTATAGATAGTATCTTCTATGAGACTTTTTTCCCTTAATAAGCCCACACACATTGTCACTAATATTCTGACTTTCTTGGACATTATACAGATGACAGTATTTCTCAGCTTGTTTCTTATCTGTATGATGAAAGTAATAAGAGAACTTACCTCCTAGAATTGATGTAAAAATTGAATGAGAAAATTCCTTTAAAGAACTTGTACTAAGTTCAATGCATAAACATTTATTAATAATTCTTTAATAATATTTAAATGATAGCAATGATGTTAATCAAGTCTCCAATGATGTGAAAATAATGATCCATGCATTCAACCTAAGATGGGAGCATCTAGCCAATGCCTGAGTCCAGTGTTATACAGTATGGCAATCACACATCCATTTCACTTTGGTTCTTAACATTGAATATCCACTGAATGACTCCATCCGGCTGTGTCATTAGAAGAAATTAAGATATGTGTCACATCTGCCATTTTACCAGCATTTATTTTCTTTCAATATAAATCCAGGTTTCATTATATCCCTTTTTAATATTTTTAATGTGTTAGTTTTCTCAGTTGTGGCAGTTGAAACAGAATTAAATTATCAGAGTGAATATTAAAAAGAAAAAATAATAGAAAGAAATGTAATGTGAAATCTAGTAACCTTAACTTGATGGAAATGTAGATAAATTAAACCTGAATTGAAAATCATATTTATAAATGAAAAAATTATTTAATGTATATATTGCTAGATAATCCATTCGATCATTTGTCACAATTCTAGACCAGTGCTGAACAATAGACATAATAATGCAAGNCTAGTAACCTTAACTTGATGGAAATGTAGATAAATTAAACCTGAATTGAAAATCATATTTATAAATGAACAAATTATTTAATGTATATATTGCTAGATAATCCATTTGATCATTTGTCACAATTCTAGACCAGTGCTGAACAATAGAAATAATAATGCAAGATGCATATGTTATTTAAAAATTTTATAGTCACATTAAGTAAAAAGGAACATATACAGTTAGTTATAATAATACATTAATATTATATTTAATGCATTATATGCAATATATTATAATTTTAATATGTAATCAATATCTGAAAGTATTAATAAAATATTTTATTTTATCCATATTACTTTTTGAACATGAAGTATGTATTTTACACTTTAGCACAATCTCAATTAAGATGCTAAATTTTCATTGAAAACACTGATCTATCCTTAGATTTCATAAGATTTACAGTTGATAAATTCAATTGGCACATTCTAATATGCCAAATATACTTAAAAGTTTTCCAATATCTGAATTGACTTGCTAAAAATTATTGGCTGCATATGTATATTCTTAAGTGTGTGTATCAGAATTCAATTGCATGTGCAGTCTTGTAAACATCAATTACTTGTCCACTGTAGTACATAAAAACCTATATTTCTGGCTTGTGTCGAAATAGTTGACATCTGGCAACAGTGAGCTTTCATTTTTCCATGGCAACAATTCATTGACACGTGTTCTCCAGTTAGCCTAGGTCCCCACCTCACTGTTTTGGGTATTTCAAAAATATTCATTTCACATGCCATCCTGCCCTTCGTAGGCATTTTAGTTTGTGGTTTTGGCCTGAATCTTCCCTTTGAGATTTCATGGATATAAGAAATCATTTTTCATATTTTCCTCCATAGCTAGTAAAAAGTAAAGCTTCAGTTCAGCTCATGAAACAATATTATTGCACTCTGCAAATGGAGGAACTGTTGAGTCAGCCCAGTATGAAGGTGTGGAGTTTGGCATGTCTGAATCTCAGTTCCCAGCCTGACGGGCCATCATTTCTTTTTCTTGTATCTCAGTTTTCTCATAACCAAATGAAGATAAACGTGCATACTTATGTTGAGAGTATGGTAATTTGTCTGACAAGTAATAAGCACTCAAACACTATAACTACTTCTTTTCCATCCCTCCATAGTATACCAGTGCTTTCCAGATATATCCTCCTTTCCAGATATATTCCTCTCACTAGCATTTCCATATTTCATGTAAGGAAAAAAAACATTTAATTTAGTTAGTTTTATAAGGATCTAATAAGTAGAACTCCCATTACTAAAGTGTACATATCAAACATAATTAGATAATACCAATTTCCTACAAAATGACAACAATATGCATTTACACAGCTTTAGAAATTAGACCTAAAACTCAAGGAGTGAACGCAGAATGCCCACTTTGTAGTACCCACAGTCCCATGTCGTATTTGGTGACTGGTCTTATCCTGTCACAATTACTATGATGCTCTATTCTCAGAGTAAATTGTGAGTATAATTATAGGTAGAACCGTGTTCTTCTGATAGATGGAAGAGAACACATTCTCCTTCTAACACATCAGCTTATCAGCTCATGAACTATTTACTTCTTGGGTTTAATAGAAGCATTTGCTAGAAACATTAGACTCAATCCTACATGATGCACAAGGGGAGTGATCTTATTGTCTTGTCCTCATTTGAATCCCTAGGCCAGACATGGTTCCTGGGACATAGTTGATATTCAATTGTTATCCATTGATTAGATGAATGAATGAAAGTAGTGTTATAAAATATCCATTTTAGAAGTCGTTTAAATGGTTGTGATTACAAGTATCAGAAAACACCAATACAATAGAAATCAATAATACCAAATTATTAGCTCACATCATAATGGTTTAAAGAATGGGAGCTCAAAAGTGAATTACCTCATATGTTTTCAGCAGCCCATGATTTTTTCCTTAACACTGGGGCTTTTTTCTCTGGTTAGCTCTCTATATTGGGTGGCTTCTTGGTTGCAAGGTTTTATAAATCACATGTAACATTTCAGTGACTGAGAGTAGAAGAGCAATCTCCTGTCATGTGTCTATTTTTAAAAGAAATTAAATCTTTTACCATAAGCCCACATCTAGGCCTCATCTTAGGTCTCACTGGTCAACACTAGGCTATGTAATCAGCTCTACTAACAAAGAGAAGGGCTTTTCCATGATCAATTTAGAAGAATTAGACAACACTAAATTAAATAGGAGGTTGGTTCATTTTATCTGGGATAAAGTGAAGGCACAGAATGTGTAAATAATACTGGAGTTTTGTAAGGGGAAAGGGACATCAACCACACTGAAAAAAATGTTTTAATCAGAAAACAGATTAATATTTCTTAAAATTTAATTTCTCTGAAAAGCAAATTATTTTGTTCAACTGTTTAAGCAGTAGATTTCAAAGGTAGTGTTTGTAAGCAATAGTATAAATTTTTCTCTCCATCCAGTTTTCCTGAGCTGTGACCTCTTGTAGTAAGAGCCAGAAAAAATACTTTTAAACAGTTTACAAGTTTAGCGCTGCCTAAGCACAATATAGGTATCAGTTGCACATGTTTCCTAAGAAGACAAGATATTTACTTAAAACCTCCTTGCACTGCCATATAAAGAGCATATACTATAATTTTTATGATATCAGCTCCCCATTTTCATACATGAGGAAACTGAATATTAAGAAGCTGATTTACTTGTCAAGGTTATATTGCTGAGAGTGATACAGTTAGGTTCAAAGACCAGACTGCTCTGACTCTGAAGTTTAAGGTGAGCTGCCTCTAAATGAAAAAAATGTGTACAGGAAAATTCTGTCTGTCCACTGAAGTAATTTCAAAAGGAAATAATAGTCAAAGGAATTTCAAATAAGGGATATTAACATTTCAACAATTTTCATGTATTCAATGTTTCTTCAGCATAGACTCCATATCCAAAATGCTAGAAAATAAAAACTCAGCTGTATCTTTCCTTCTATTGTGAAGATGTGGAATACATTAATTCTAAAGCTAGAGATCATTTCTACTGTAGTAGATAAATCAGTGGAAAATGTTGAAAGAAATATACATAGGGTCATGGGAAGAGTTCATTATAATGTCATGGACTAAATTTTATCTGATAAGCTTCATAGAAGTAAAAAGTAGAAATCTAAATTAAACCTCAAGACTAAATAGAATATTTATTGGTTTATGTATCTATGTAAATTATGCCATATTTTCCTTTAACACTCTTTTTTTCAGATTTCCACTTTTTTTCCAGATCTTATTTATTTTAATCCAAGTGCCTTCATCAGAAAAAAAAAAAAAACTCTGAAAAACAATATAAATTAACTTTAAAATAATTAGCATACTAAATGGAGATGTTAATTACCAACAACTGATTTGCTTCCATAAAATATAGGAGCTACTATTTAAACATTAGTATGGAGAAATATAATTGGAGGAAATTTAGATAAAGGGATAAGTAATTCACAGGAAAGAAAAACTCTATGGGAAAATTTAACATCTAAATAAGTGTTTAATCAGGAGAATTTAATAAAAGCAATGATCAGATACTTATATATGAAGGGAACATGGCAACCCACTCCAGCATTCTTGCCTGAAGAATCCCATGGACAGAGGAGCCTTCTGGGCTATAGTCTATGGGGTCACAAAGAATCGGACATGACTCTTAGCATACAACATGCACACAAACATGTATATATATACACATACCAGGCTCCTCTGAGAAATTTCATCTTTGAGTATGTACATGGATATTCACTGCAGTATTGCATATGCTCAAGAGCAAAAACTGAGAACAATATAAATATCTTTATATAGAAGAATTATTAAATCACATGCAGTGTGTTGAGAAAATAGATTTAGCAATATAGTCTTGATAGCTGGCAGCTGGTTGCTGAAGCTAGGAGTTGACAGGTCAGCAGTATTCCCTAGTGAACATGAAGAACTTTCAGAGAGTATGAATAGTACTCAAGCAGGCTACTATGTAACCATGATGGAACAGGAGAGAGATAAGGCCACTCTGAAATCACCACAAACGAGACAGAGCAAGTACATCGTGCAACCACACACACACACACACAACTAAACATCCTTGTTTTTTGAATAACTGATTTACTATTTATTGAAATAAAATTCTATACCCTCTAGGAACATAATGAACATTCTCATTCCACATTAACCCTCCCACCTCCTATAAAAAAGATAAAATTTACCGAGGCACTGAATTGTCTCTTCATATTTTGACCATAACCAATTTGAAACAGGTCGTTGCTATATTAAAACTTTCTCGGAGTCATTTAACACAAGACAGGCTGAGAGTCCCTCATCATTGCTGTCTCAGTGCTGTGTATTTACTTTAGCCATGGCACTTCTCACGTAGTTATTATTACAGCTTTGTGTTTCTGTACCTGCTTGTCTTCAGGACTTTGACCTCCTAGAGCCAACAGACTCTGTGTTGGTTGGGCATTTTGCATCCATCACGATGACCAGCACATATGCTCGAGAAACATTTTATTGATTCATTGGTACATTAATAACTAAATGAAAACAATCACTGGGAAGCAACCTATATTTCATTTAGTTCATAAAATGTTGCATACAAAGATTATAGACTTTGGCATAAAAATTATAGACAAAGGAAATGTAATTTTCTTGACATTTCCTACCATTATGTCACTTCCCAGCCTCCTTTAATTCCACAAAAGGAAGAGAAAAAAAAAAGAAACATAAAGATAAATATCTATTTTTTGATTTTCAAACATGCACCTTCTATTTGCAACTTGCAGAACCCTGTTTTGAAGTTGTATGCGTGGTAGTATATTAATTATAGGGATTATGAAATCTGGAGGCTTGATGTGTTACAATAGAAAAGGGTTTTAAATCTAGGGAAGCCACCTCTAGATTTTGATGTGAAATAAAGTTTCTTGCATCGACCCTGCACTAATGAAGATCAGAATTTTCTCTTCATGTGATCAGAGCTACTCCCATGTTGATTGCTTCTCAGTGAGTTGAGAGGAAATGAAAAAGCAAAAGCATCGATTTTGAAGAAATTTCTTGTCTTGCAAAGCACATATTACCCAAATAGATTTACTCTTAATCTTTTAATAAACTGAAACAGTTAGCGATTTCTGCAAATGGTGCCTCAGTCTAATCTCACAGAGGACTCTACAGTTCTGCAGTGGATTAGAAAAGTCTCCCATCTTTCAATATTTGTCTTTGTTCCTTTCAGCAGCTGAGTTTAATTCTTATTATCCTCAACGACAAGGCAATTTCAGATGATGAAATTTCTCATGTGAAACCTACACCTTTCAAATAATAAATCACAACTTCAAATTGGATTTGTGTGTGTGTGTGCATAAACACACAGTTCACCTGAAGATGACAGTCTGATTTGTGAATATATAATTCATTTCATAGATTAAAATGTTTTTAGCCAAAAGAAATGAAGCATCATTGTTTGCAAAGAAGGTTTCAATTGGTATTATCTTCAGGTTCATAATAAGAAGTGAAGTAGCAAGAGCAAACACAACAACAGAACACAGAAAGCAGCCTCATATTCTACTGTGTGATATGTCAGTAGTTTTAGCTGAGTTGGAAGACCCCTCTTGCCTCTACCCAAGTTCAGATGTGCACACTTTCTATCATCTTCCTGATTGCTTTCCACCTGTGAGATTTCACCTTATCCATGTGTTCATTCTTAACATTTCTATTAGAATGATCTTTCTAAAATGCCATTTATGATAAAAAAAACATGTAATTTGCCTGCGTAAATCTAAAATGCTAAAGCGTTTAACCATGTGCCAGGCATTATTATAGATGTCATGATCTATCTGTTGTTTTTATTCCTGATTGCTTTCCACCTGTGAGATTTCACCTTATCCATGTGTTCATTCTTAACATTTCTATTAGAATGATCTTTCTAAAATGCCATTTATGATAAAAAAAAAAAAACATGTAATTTGCCTGCGTAAATCTAAAATGCTAAAGCGTTTAACCATGTGCCAGGCATTATTATAGACGTCATGATCTATCTGTTGTTGTTGTTTTTTTTTACATGACCACTGTGTAGATGTGGCTCTTCCTTCTTAGTAAACGAGGAATCTGAGATTCAGGAAAGTTAGGGTGATTTATATAAGGTCTAGAACAAGATTCCTCAACAGCAGTGTAATTGGCATTGTGGTCAATTATTTGTTGTGAAGTGCTCTCCTATTCCGGGGAAGGCAATGGCACCCCACCCCAGTACTCTTGCCTGGAAAATCCAATGGACGGAGTAGCCTGGTGGGCTGCAGTCCATGGGGTCGCTAACAGTCGGGCAGACTGAGCGACTTCACTTTCACTTTTCTCTTTCATGCACTGGAGAAGGAAATGGCAACCCACTCCAGTATTCTTGCCTGGAGAATCCCAGGGACGGGGGGAGCCTGGTGGTTTGCCGTCTATGGGGTCACACAGAGTCGGACACGACTGAAGTGACTTAGCAGCAGCAGCAGCAGCTCTCCTATTCACTGTGTAGAATGTTAGTAGCTTCCCTTCCCTCTACCACTCTATGCCAGTAACTGGCCCCTAACCTCAGGTGAGAAGGCCAAAGATATATCTAGACAATGAGAAATGCCCTCTAGGAAAGCTGGCAGAATTATGATTAAGAAAGTTAAGAATCATTGGCCTATACATGTATCTCTTTTATAATAATGTGGTCCACCTAGTTTAATGGCCTCATGATTGTGTGCTTCATCATTCCAAATATTCATTAATTCATTCATTTCTTGACTAAGTTTTCTGGAATATGTTTAAGAACTTGGACTCATTGCCAGTCTGCCTGAGTTTTTATCACAGTTCTACTATTAATTGGCTTTATCACATTGAGCAAGTTCTCAACCCCTCTCTACTTTTGGTCCCTTACCTGGATTTGGGAATGACAATCACAAATAATTCATAAGTGTATTAAAATCGCCCTTTCTCCTTATAGTGATCACTGTATGGTTATCACTAGTAGGATGGTCCAGAGTTGTCAAATTCCATGAAATAGTAAGCAAAGATCCACTGTCAAATATTCTCCTAAGACTCCTAGGAACTAAAAAGCCTCTTGATGAAAGTGAAAGTGGAGAGTGAAAAAGTTAGCTTAAAGCTCAACATTCAGAAAATGAAGATCATGGCATGCGGTCCCATCACTTCATGGGAAATAGATGGGGAAACAGTGGAAATTTGGAATTCTCTCCCATTTCTGGATGCTAAAACAGAAGAGCTACCCAATATCATAAACAGCAGGGTTAGGAACAAACAGACATTTTTAACAACAGTTGTTTATTTACTAGGTTTGCATTGAAACAAGCACATACTTTTTCTGAAAGTCAGTTGTCATACTTTGCGAGGGTAGAGGTGAGTTGTGTACTTTAGCTTTTTAGACAGCTGACATCAAACAAAATACATCCAGAGGGAACTATTATTTCAGTTCTAAGTATGGGTGGGAAGCGAAATTTAAATTTGTACTATGAAAGACATTTTGGATGTACTAATCTGCTCAGTTTCATGGATCTCATTTTGTTCTAATTAGCTTTAGGGTAAGAAATAAGAGCATGTGAATCACATCTCACTATGGGCTCAGATTTCTAAAGGTCTAATATGGTAAAATATACAGTTTACAATGTATTTTCAATTACTCACAATAATTTGAAAGCTTCATGAATAGAGTGCAACAGTGGATTTTTTTTTTTAGTTCTTATTTATTTATTATTATTTTTTTTGTATTTATTTATTTATTACAGTGGATTTTTTTCTCAACTAAAACCCAGCTAAAGTCCAGCTCGTGTTTTTGACATTTTCATTCCCAACCCCTCTCTGCAGCTATGGGTCCATAAAGTCATGGTTTTGTTGAAATCATTTTATATTATGCTTCCTAGTACAATGTTTTGACCATGTTTGATTATATAGCTCAATTGGAGTGGAGAAAATTGCCCAGTAATTTAGAAAAGAATTCCCTTTCAAAGCCTGCAGGAATCTGCTCTTCAATTTAGAAAGAAATTTATAGAATCGGGTTGTTTGTATGAGTTGTAAGTATTGTTTAGTGTTTTGACCCAGGATTGCTTGATATATCACTCAACCAAATATGATTTTATGTTTGTCTCTTTCCCCTTTTCTCTGTGATATGAATTCAGATGAACTCAGAATATCTTCTTTGCCTTTGAGTTTTGCACACCCTTCTCTCTCTAGTTTTGCTATAGATTTCTAGTGTATGTATTTAAGCCATGAAAGAAAGTGAAAGTGAAATTGCTCAGTCGTGTCCAACTCTTTGTGACCTCATGGACTGCAGCCTACCAGGCTCCTCCGTCCATGGGATTCTCCAGGCAAGAATACTGGAGTGGGTTGCCATTTCCTTCTCCAAGGGATCTTCCTGACCTAGGGATTGAACCCAGGTCTCCCACATTGCAGGCAGATGCTTTAACCTCTGAGCCACCAGGGAAACCCATTTAAGCCATAACTGTAATAAATAATGGGAGTGTGTTTGTGAGGGTGTGTATGTGTGTGCATGTGTGTATGTGTGTTACTCAGCAGTGTCCGACCATTTGCGATCCTGTGGAATATAGCCCTCCAGGCTCCTCAGTCCATGGGATTCTCAGGTGTAAATATTAGAGTGGGTAACCATTTCCTTCTCCAGGGGTCTTCCCAACCCAAGGATCCAACCCAAGCACCTTGCATTGCAGGGAGACTCTTTACCGTCTGAGCCACCAAGAAAGCACCTAAATAATAGTGGTGCTGGCAACCCACTCCAGTGTTCTTGCCTGGAGAATCCCAGGGACGGGGGAGCCTGGTGAGCTGCCATCTCTGGGGTCTCACAGAGTTGGACATGACTGAAGTGACAGCAGCAGCAGCAGCAGTGGTAAAGGATCCACCTACCTATACAGGAGGCACAAGAGATACAGGTTCAGTCCCTGGGTCAGGAAGATACCCTGGTGCAGGAAATGAAAACCCTATCCAGAATTCTTGCTTGAGAAATCCCACCAACAGAGGAGCCTGGTGGGCTACAGTCCATGGGACCGCACAGAGTCAGGCACGACTGAGCATGCATGCACGCATAATAAATAAGGCTCCCCGTTATAACCCTGCTTAAAATAAGATATGAGTGCATTTTCTTCTTGCAAGTACTTTTTAAAGCCATTTCCATTTTTAGAAGAGAGCAATAAAAAATTTAAAATGTGTATGTTACGAACCTATGTTGGTTGGAAATACCCGAAGGTGTTTGTGAAACTGAGCTTTTGTAAGATCTATCTCTCTTCCTTTTATGTCCTAAACTTCATCTTCATTGCAAATTGCCTGACCCTTGTGGTAGATTGCTGTTGGGCACACATATGAGGAGGTTAATTACTACTTTATAACTTGCATATTTTTCTATTTTACAGCATTCAGGTTTTTTTTTTTTCTCTGTTACTCAGTAGGGATGTGCTAGATTTCATCCTTCAATTGTTGAGAATGATTCTGTTTCTCTAAATACTTAGGAAAAAAGTGCTTTCATACTGCATAGAATAATCACAGTTTGGACTTTTGTCATGCTCCCCAAATCAATCTTTTAACATAAATTGCTAGGTGCTGTGTGTTCACAGATATCTAATGCATGAATTCTATCTAGTGAGAAGATCAGGTAGGCACCTGAGCAAAATAAAACATGAAAATCCAATAGTAGGAGTGGGTACCAGATGCAACAGACAGGAATCAATGAGGAACAAGTAGGTATTTGGGCTCAGTAAAATATATCTAGATAAATATATCATGAAATAGAACTTTGAGGAGCTGGCAAAGTGAGGAAGCACATTTTGGAAGGAGGGAGAAATATATATAAAACTACAAAAGCATCAGAGATAGAAGATACATTTCAGGAACTATAAGTGCTTAATAGTTTAGGGTCTCAGGACTCACAGGGGCAATGAGACCATCAAATTTGAGAGCAAGGACCAAAATGTGGACATCAGTCATAAAATTTCCAGTTCTTAACAATCTATTTCCAGAGTAGATGCAGATTGAAGATTATATTAGTTGTATCTGATGTAGACCTAGACAAAATCCTAATATCTATTTCTTTGATGTTTTTAAAACAGTAAAATCATGGAATCAGAAATTTTGTGCTCCCAACTGCTGAGGGACTTTGGACATGTTTTCTAATCTGAGCTTTCATTTTCTCAATTGAAAATTACATACAATAAAATATTAATCTCCTAAGGTTTTTGGATAATTTTGCGTGTGTTAAAAAGACTTTGAAATCTAAGAAGTCCCCTCCAAATTAATGTCCCTCTTTCACATAGACATTCACATATTTCCAAATATTTGAGGGTTTAGAATCCATCAGGCACTAGTCTAGCCAACAGTGAATTTATCAGTAAACATGGCAAGTGACAGCTCCTGATTCCCTTTTCTGTGGAGCTCCTGATTCCCTTTCCTGTGGCATTTAATCTGAACCTAAAAAGATCATGTATGCTAAATTGCTTCAGTCCTATCCAATTCTTTGTGACCAAGCTCCTCTGTCTATGGGATTTTCCAGACAAGAATACTGGATTGGGTTTGACATTTCCTTCGCCAAGGAATCTTCCCAACCCAGGGATCAAACCCACATCTCTTATGTCTTCTGAATTGGCAGGCGAGTTCTTTACCACTAGTGCCACCTAGGTCATAGGGAGAAAGATTTCAGAAAGAAGAAACAGCAAGTATAAAGATCCCAAACCAAGAATGAAATTGGCATACAATGCACACACATTCACAGAACGTGAGAGGACTGGATTACACCTTCAGAAGTTAGGCCCCTCCAGAAGGACTGGTAAAGTGGGATTTATACCCAGGACAGCCATTCTCCTAATTATACACATACAGCATATGGACCAGGGACAGCGGCATACATGCATGGCTTTAGCCTTTAACACCCCCTCACCAAAAAGAAAAATCCCTTTGTGTTGCTAGGATACCTCTGCATCTTAGAATCTGCAAAGGTATTGGGCTCTTGACTTTTGCCCTTTAATGTCTTTTTTCATCTGTCAAGGTTCTCAGAGAAGAGTGTCAAGAAACTTTGTAGTGGTCTCCTGCTTGACAACCTAGAGATCGACTTCTCTTATTGGTCCCATTACTTAATATTTTCTTTTCCCTTCTTCTAAATTGTCCTGGAACTTTTCTTATAGAGATGTCATATTAAGTCAAGAATGGCAAATATATGCTAGGTTAAGTGCTCGCTCTGAGACATTGATGATGAAAGGGAAAGTGTTAGTCACCTTGTTGTGTTGACTTTTTGCAACCCCATGGACTGTAGCTTGCCAAGCTCCTCTATCTATGAGATTTCCCAGACAAGAATACTGGAGTGCACAGGAATTCCCTTCTCCAGGGGATTTTCCTGACCTAGGGATCAAACCTGGGTCTCCTGCATTGCAGGGAGATTGTTTTCCATATGAGCCATTAGGGAGGCCCAATTCATTGACTGTAGGTGACTAAAATACCATGTGGGAAAACATTCTAGCTAAGTGGGAAGCTCAGCAGAGAGTGAAATAACAAAACTACATTTTCTTTGGATTGAGTGAGTAGGAAAGGTGCAGAATTAGACTGGATTTTCCTTAAAGAAAATCTGCATTTCTGCTTTAAGATTAAAGTCACGATTGGATCATTCTTTTCTTTAGCATATTTTATATTCAATAAATTTTCTTAGATAGAGAAGAAAACTTATCATAGTTGTCTTAAATAAACATTAGTCCTAAGAAGATACCCTAAAAAGCTATAGATAGTATCTTCTATGAGACTTTTTTCCCTTAATAAGCCCACACACATTGTCACTAATATTCTGACTTTCTTGGACATTATACAGATGACAGTATTTCTCAGCTTGTTTCTTATCTGTATGATGAAAGTAATAAGAGAACTTACCTCCTAGAATTGATGTAAAAATTGAATGAGAAAATTCCTTTAAAGAACTTGTACTAAGTTCAATGCATAAACATTTATTAATAATTCTTTAATAATATTTAAATGATAGCAATGATGTTAATCAAGTCTCCAATGATGTGAAAATAATGATCCATGCATTCAACCTAAGATGGGAGCATCTAGCCAATGCCTGAGTCCAATGTTATACAGTATGGCAATCGCACATCCATTTCACTTTGGTTCTTAACATTGAATATCCACTGAATGACTCCATCCGGCTGTGTCATTAGAAGAAATTAAGATATGTGTCACATCTGCCATTTTACCAGCATTTATTTTCTTTCAATATAAATCCAGGTTTCATTATATCCCTTTTTAATATTTTTAATGTGTTAGTTTTCTCAGTTGTGGCAGTTGAAACAGAATTAAATTATCAGAGTGAATATTAAAAAGAAAAAATAATAGAAAGAAATGTAATGTGAAATCTAGTAACCTTAACTTGATGGAAATGTAGATAAATTAAACCTGAATTGAAAATCATATTTATAAATGAAAAAATTATTTAATGTATATATTGCTAGATAATCCATTCGATCATTTGTCACAATTCTAGACCAGTGCTGAACAATAGACATAATAATGCAAGATGCATATGTTATTTAAAAATTTTATAGTCACATTAAGTAAAAAGGAACATATACAGTTAGTTATAATAATACATTAATATTATATTTAATGCATTATATGCAATATATTATAATTTTAATATGTAATCAATATCTGAAAGTATTAATAAAATATTTTATTTTATCCATATTACTTTTTGAACATGAAGTATGTATTTTACACTTTAGCACAATCTCAATTAAGATGCTAAATTTTCATTGAAAACACTGATCTATCCTTAGATTTCATAAGATTTACAGTTGATAAATTCAATTGGCACATTCTAATATGCCAAATATACTTAAAAGTTTTCCAATATCTGAATTGAGTGCTCCAAGATATTTTTATTTTAATACATAAACACTGACAAAACTGGTTTATAATTTTTAAAAGGATGGATTTGACTTTGAAGCAAAAGCTTATTAATTTCAAAATTGCATCTGTCCAAGTTTAATAAATTGACTAACACTTGGGTCAACTTATTATGTTAAACATCAAATACAAAGGAATGTTTTCTAAAATGAAAAACAGCACTAAAATTATCAATATCACAAAGCATTCTTCATTTTTCCACATTTTGTAGTCAGTTTGCATGATGCTGTCATTTGCAATTAAAATTTGCATACTGACATATTTTATAAAATGTTATAAATCATAGTTCATGATTTGTTTTATTTTTTAAAAATTCAATTTTGACATGTTTTCCTATCTGAGTCACAGATTGCCTTTTTATTCCTCTGGGTGCTTCAGATTTAGTTCTTCCATATACAACTTAACATTGATGAAATCACATAATTCATGCTGCCACATTTTGTCTTTGATTATTGAATATTTAGCAAACATTCCTTTATCTCAAGAAAAACTTGAACCTGAATTAATAATAGAGTAAAACTATGTAAAACTTTTTGACATTTAAACAAATGAGCATTTTTGGCAAAAGAACATGAGGCTATGAAATTCTTTACTTTGACTGTATATACTGAAAGACTTGAAAAATTGTATTCATGAAGCTTTTCACAAAGTCTTTCTCAGGTAACTGAGAGCCAATCTTTTCCACATGTAGCATATGATTGGGCTTCCCTGGTGGCTCAAACAGTATCCTGCAATGCAGGATACCCAGGTTCAATCCTTGGATTGGGAAGGTACCCTGGTGAAGAGAATCCACTCTCTCCTTGCCTAGAGAACCCCACGTACAGTGGAGCCTGGCAGGCTACGGTCCATGGAGTGACGGAGTCAGGCATGACTGAGTGACTAACACGTCATAGAGCAGTTAAATGACACAGCAACGGAAAACATCAATCTCCTAAATTAAAGTGGAATAATTATTTTTTAATGTAATATACCTGGAACACCATCCACTTCATAGAAATGTTAGTAACAAATATTTAGCTAAGATTTCTCTTCTTAAGGCTTCCCATGTAACTCAGCTGGTAAAGAATTTGCCTGCAATGCAGGAGATCCCAGTTTGATTTCTGGGTTGGGAAGATCCACTGGAGAATGGATAGACTACCTACTCCAGTATTCTGGCCGGGAGAATTCCATGGACTGTATAGTCCATGGTGTCACAAACAGTCAGACGTGACTGAGTGACTTTCACTTCTCTTCTTCAGATGCAAAAGTTTCAGAAGGATATATGTCATGAGTTTCATATTTTAGACTATAAATTGAGAGCATTTCATTGTGAATCTGGGAGATCTTTGAAATTAAACTGTACCCAAATACTGTTTCTGCAGTGTCTCTTTTACTACATGACTAAAAGTAGGGAAAAGTAATTACAGTTATTCAAAATTTGAGTCAGTTGATAATTGATGCTGTTAGAAATATTTTATATTATACAGACAATAATTTGCTGGCTTAATTGAGAATCTTTCATTTTATGTAAAATATATTTTTACTATTTTTATCAAAACATTAATAAAATAGTATAAGTATTTCTTTAACATCTATAAAAAAAATTTGCTTCTTTTTTTGCACAAACCCAAACACTATTATAGCTAACCAGTATTATAAGCTCAGATTCTTTTACATATCATTATCTTTTTTGTGTTTGCTGACATTTTTTTCTGATTTCAGACAACTATATAAGTTCATTCTCTTTTTCCTTTCATATTTAAAGACAATTATTTCAGAGCAGTTGATTCACAGAAGTAAGGTAACAATACAGAAAGTTTCCATATATATACTCCACAGCTTGTGCATTGCCTCTCCAGTTATCAATGTCTGACAAGAGTGATAATTTGTTACAACTAATGAATCCACATTGACACATCATCATCACCCAAAGTCCATAATTAACATTTGGGTTCACTCTTGGTATTGTACATTCTATGTGTTTGGACAAATCCATCATTTTAAACATAGTCTGCCTCTAGATTCATTCTTTTTTTTTTTTTTTTTTTCTTTTTGAATGTGGTTGTTCAGTTCTTCCACCCACTAATGAATCCACATTGACACATCATCATCACCCAAAGTCCATAATTAACATTTGGGTTCACTCTTGGTATTGTACATTCTATGTGTTTGGACAAATCCATCATTTTAAACATAGTCTGCCTCTAGATTCATTCATTTTTTTTTTTTTCTTTTTGAATGTGGATGTTCAGTTCTTCCACCCCCATCTTTTGAAAAGACTACCTTTGTTTCATTGTGGTTTTTTTTGCTCCTTTGTTGAATATCAATTGCTTACATGTCTGAGTGCCTGTTTTGGGACTCTGTTCTATTGATGTATTTGTTTCTTCTTTCATCATTACCATACTGTTTTAATTACAGTAGTTTTATGGCAAATCTTGAAGTGGTGAATATCAGTTCTCCAACTTTTTTCTTCTCCTTCAGTAATTATGTTGACTATTCTGGGTCTTTTTTTTTTTTTTTTTTTTCATTTTTATTTTNCCATCCGTATGTCTTCTTTGGAGAAATGTCTATTTAGTTCTTTGGCCCATTTTTTGATTGGGTCATTTATTTTTCTGGAATTGAGCTGTATAAGTTGCTTGTATATTTTTGAGATTAGTTGTTTGTCAGTTGCTTCATTTGCTATTATTTTCTCCCATTCAGAGGGTTCCTTGATATAAATTTTGCAGTGTTTGTCAATATCCAAGAAATAACATGCTAGAATTTTTATTGTGATCATATTGAATCTATAAATCATGTTGGTAAAAACTTACATCTTGACAATTTCAAGTCTTCTCATTCATGAAATTAAAACATCTCTTTATTTAGTTTTTTTTTTTAATTTTGTTCATTAAAATTTTGTAGTGCTCCTCATATAGATTTTATACACACTTTGTTACATTTTTACCTCAGTTTGGCATTTCGAGTACTAATATAAATAGCATTTTGTTTCTACTGTCAAATTTCACTTTATATTTTGCTGGTAAAGAGGAAAATTATTGACATTTGTATACTAGCCTTTATCACGCAACCTTGCTGTACAGTTGACCCTTGAACAACACAGTTTTGAATTGTGTGGATTCACTTGTATGTGGGTTTTTTCCAATAGTAAATTTTACAGTACTGGCTGCAGCTGATTGAATCTATACATGTGTAACCACAGATACAGAAGAACCATGTACACAGATGGCCAACTCCATGTTATACATAGATTTTTTCAACTTTGAGGAGAGTCACTTGTCTGACTTTGGTATTAAGGCAAGTCTGGCCTCATCATGTGAGTTAAAAGCAGTTCCAAAAACCTTCTGTTCTTCAAAATAAATTGTAGAAAATTAGTAAACTTTTTCCCTTAAATATTTTGCAGTATTCACCAGTAAACCAATGTAAGCCTGGTGCTTTCTATTTTCAAAAGTTATTAATAGTTGATTTAGTTACTTTAATACATATAATCCTATTCAGATCATTTCTTTATTCCAAAGGTTTGGTAAATTGTGTCTTTTAACAAACTGGTCCGTTTCATCATCTAGGTTATCAAATTTGTCAGCATAGAGTTGTTCATAGTATTCCTTTCTTTTATTTTTTGATTTCCCTTGGTTATTCAATGTTTTCTTTCCTTTCATTTCTGATAGTAACAATTTGTGTCCTATTTCTCTTTTATTTAGCTAGCCTAGTTAAAGCCTAATTAATTGTATTGATTTTTTCTTTCAGAAACAGCTCTTATTTTTGTGATTTTCTCTATTGATTTTGTTTCCCATTTAAGTGATTTGTGCTCTAATTCATACTATTATTTCTTTCTAATGCTTCAGTTCAGGTCAGTTCAGTTCAGTCACTCAATCGTGTCCGACTCTTTGCGACCCCATGAATCGCAGCACGCCAGGCCTGTCCAACACCATATTCCGGAGTTCACTCAGACTCAACGTCCATCGAGTCAGTGATGCCATCCAGCCATCTCATCCTCGGTTGTCCCCTTCTCCTCCTGCTCCCAATCCCTCCCAGCATCAGAGTCTTTTCCAATGAGTCAACTCTTTGCATGAGGTGGCCAAAGTACTGGAGTTACAGCTTTAGCATCATTCCTTCCAAAGAAATCCCAGGGCTGATCTCCTTCAGAATGAACTGGTTGGATCTCCTTGCAGTCCAAGGGACTCTCAAGAGTCTTCTCCAACACCACAGTTCAAAAGCATCAATTCTTTGGCACTCAGCCTTCTTCACAGTCCAACTCTCACATCCATACATGACTACTGGAAACACCATAGCCTTGACTAGATGGACCTTAGTCAGCAAAGTAATGTCTCTGCTTTTGAATATGCTATCTAGGTTGGTCATAACTTTTCTTCCAAGGAGTAAGCGTCTTCTAATTTCATGGCTGCAGTCACCATCTGCAGTGATTTTGGAGCCCCAAAAAATAAAGTCTGACACTGTTTCCACTGTTTCCCCATCTATTTCCCATGAAGTAATGGGACCGGATGCCATGATCTTCGTTTTCTGAATGTTGAGCTTTAAGCCATTTTTTTCACTCTCCTCTTTCACTTTGCTTTTCTTCTTCTAATTTCCTAAGATGTATACTTAGATTACAGACTTTAGATCTTTCTTCTTTTCTACTGTAGGTATTCAATGCTATAAATTTTCCTCTAATCAGCAGTTTTACTGCATCCTACAAATCTGGATGTTGAATTTTCATTTTCATTAGGTTAAAAATATTTTTTTCATTGTCTTGAGATTCTTTGCTTTAAGTCATAAGATATTTATAAGTGGCTATAAGTTATATGATATTTATTAATCGCCACATATTTTAGGACTTCCCATCTTTCTTTTTGTAATTGATTTCTTTTTTAACACCACTGTGGTCTGAGAACAGACATTGTATAATATCTCTTCTTAAAAGTTTATTGTGTTTTATAGCTGACACTGGGGTCTGTCTTGTTAGAATATTCTATGTAAGATTTACAAAGTGTGTATTTTGCTGTTGCATGAAATCCTCTGTAGATAACCACTGTATCCACCTGACCAAATTCAACATTATCCTTCCTGACTTTTTGGATGCTGCCTCTGCCCATTTTTGAAAGAATGGTGTTGAAGTCTCCAGCTACAATGGTAAGCTAATCCCTTCTTTGTGGTTCTGTCTGTCAGTTTTTGATTGATGATGTGTGACAATCTGTTGTTAGGCACGTACATCTTAATTATTCTTATATTTTATTGGAGATTTGACCCTTTTTCATGCTGTAATACCATTCTTAATCCTAAGTTCCCTTGCTTGGAAGTCTGCTGATTCTAAATGTAGTACAGTTACTGCTGCATTCTTTTGATTTGTGTTAGCATTGTATATCTTCATACATCCGTTTACAGTAGTTAATTGAGTAGGGCCATTTTTATTTTTTAATCTACTCTAGATTTTTGGTGAACTTATTTTATTAATATTAAAACTGTTTATTGACATGTTTCATTACTATTTACCATGTATTTTATTTTTTTATTGTTGTTGCCCTTTTTCTTTATTGCTATTTGTGTCTTCTTTTCCTCCTTTTGTAGTTTTAATTGAGCATTTTATATGTTTATATTTTTTCCATATGAGTTATATACATACATTTAATTTTAAATGGTTGTTGTAGGTTTGCATTATACATTTACTGTGAATCCAGGCATATTCTTTTTTTTTTTTTTTTTTAGAGCTTCCATTTTACTTTATTTTACTTTACAGTACTCTATTGGTTTTGGCATACATTGACATGAATCTGCCACGGGTGTACAGAACTCCCAAACATGAACCCCCATCCCACCTCGCACCAGACATCATCCCTCCGGATCATCCCCATACACCAGCCCCAGCATCCTGCATCCTGCATCAAACATAGACTGGCGATTCGTTTCTTACATGATAGTATACATATTTCAATGCTATTCTCCCAAATCATCCCACCCTCTCCCTCTCCCTCTCCCTCAGAATCCAAAAGTCTGCTCTACACATCTGTGTCTCTTTTGCTGTCTTGCATACAGGGTCCTCATTACCATCTTTCTAAATTCCATATATATGTGTTAGTATACTGTATTGGTGTTTTTCTTTCTGGCTTACTTCACTCTGTATAATCGGTTCCAGTTTCATCCATCTTATTAGAACTGATTCAAAT
The DNA here is from genome assembly GCA_006410675.1 of Oreotragus oreotragus. Taxonomy (NCBI): domain Eukaryota; kingdom Metazoa; phylum Chordata; class Mammalia; order Artiodactyla; family Bovidae; genus Oreotragus; species Oreotragus oreotragus. The sequence goes on from SJYX01024862.1 coordinate 42,052, forward strand.
GTATTCTTTTTAATGGCTGAGTAATACTCCATTGTGTATATATACCACAGCTTTCTTATCCATTCATCCGCTGATGGACATCTAGGTTGTTTCCATGTCCTGGCTATTATAAACAGTGCTGACCAAAAGTCTGCTCTACACATCTGTGTCTCTTTTGCTGTCTTGCATACAGGGTCCTCGTTACCATCTTTCTAAATTCCATATATATGTGTTAGTATACTGTATTGGTGTTTTTCTTTCTGGCTTACTTCACTCTGTATAATCGGTTCCAGTTTCATCCATCTTATTAGAACTGATTCAAATGTATTCTTTTTAATGGCTGAGTAATACTCCATTGTGTATATGTACCACAGCTTTCTTATCCATTCATCTGCTGATGGACATCTAGGTTGTTTCCATGTCCTGGCTATTATAAACAGTGCTGCAATGAACATTGGGGTACTGATTGGGAAATTTTTTCTTTCATTTGTAGATGTCTTTCTTACCCTTCTTGGGTTGGATATATTTTTCCAAAAAGCCATGTCTTCCTAAATTTTTTATGTCTTCTTGAGTCACTTAGTTGTTCCCTATTTTGTTGAAAAAATATTTTGTGGTTGTGTGAGTAAAAATGTGCAAGAAGTAAGTTTTTGTGATCTTTGAGATCTTGTGGAATGAAAATGTATTTTAATTACATATGTGATCTTTTTAGTTTTTTCCTCTTAGTTGTTTTAGCCTAAACTTTATTTGCTTGGAGTATTTATGAAATTACACATGAGTAAGCTGTTTGGTAGCTCAGCTGGTGAATCTGCCAGCAATGTAGGAGACCCCAGTTTGATTCCTAGGTCAGGACGTTCCCCCTGGAGAAATGATTGGATACCTACTCTAGTAATCTTGGGCTTTCCTGATGGCTCAGATGGTAAAAGAATCCACCTGCAATGCGGGAGACCTGGGTTTGATCCCTGGGTTAGGAAGATCTCCTGGAGGAGAGTATGGCAACCCACTTCAGTATTCTTGCCTGGAGAATCCTGATGGACAGGGGAGCCTAGTGGGCTACAGTCCATGGGGTGGCAAAGAGTTGGACATGACTAAGTGACTAAGCACATCCTACTTCTGAAGCTATTTGGAAGCTCTCTGGACATTGATGGTTCTTACTATATAAAAGAACTAAACAGACATTTCTCCAAAGAAGACATACAGATGGGTAACAAACACATGAAAAGATGCTCAACATCACTCGTTATCAGAGAAATGCAAATCAAAACCACAATGAGGTACCATCTCATGCTGGTCAGAATGGCTGCTATCAAAAAGTGCACAAACAGTGCTGGAGCAAACAGTGCTGGAGAGGGTGCAGAGAAAAAGGAATCCTCTTACACTGTTGATGGGCATGCAAACCGGTACAGCCACTATAGAGAACACTGTGGAGATTCCTTAAAAACTGGAAATAGAACTGCCATACAACCCAGCAATCCCACTGCTGGGCATACACACCAAGGAAACCAGAATTGAAAGAGACACTTCTACCCCAATGTTCATTGCAACACTGTTTATAATAGCCAGGACGTGGAAGCAACCTTGATGTCCATCAACAGACAAATGGATAAGAAAGGTGCGGTAAATATAGTGATAGTGAAGTCGCGCAGTCGTGTCCGACTCTTTGCGACCCCGTGGACTGTAGCCCACCCGGCAACTCCACCCATGGGATTATCCTGGCAATAATACTGGAGTGGGTTGCCATTTCCTTCTCCAGGGGATCTTCCCGACCCAGGGATCGAACCCAGGTTTCCCACATTGCGGGAAGACGCTTTAACCTCTGAGCCACCAGGGAAGCCTATACACAATGGAATATTACTCAGCTATTATTACAAAGAATGCATTTGAATCAGTTCTAATGAGGTGGATGAAACTGGAGCCTATTATACAGAGCAAAGTAAGTCAGAAAGAAAAACACCAATACAGTATATTAACACATATATATGGAATTTAGAAAGATGGTAATGATGACCCTATATGCGAGACAACAAAAGAGACACAGATGTAAAGAACAGTTTTGGACTCTGTGGGAGAAGGCCAGGGTGGGATGATCTGAGAGAGTAGCATTGAAACATGTATATTATCATATGTGAAATAGATCGCCAGTCCAGGTTTGATGCATGAGACACATTGCTCAGGGCTGGTGCACTGAGGGATGGGATGGGGATGGAGGTGGGAGGCAGGTTCAGGATAGGGAACACAGGTACACCCATGGCTGATTCATGTGAATGTATTATAAAGTAATTAGCCTCCCAATTAAATAAATAAAAATAAATTTAAAAAATTAAATAAATAAAATGGTAGGTCAGGAAATTGTGTCTTTCAGTTGGATAATCCACTAAACCTCAGATACAGATTTTCTTTTCTCCTGACTAAATTAGTTTTCTGAGAAAGGAATTACTCACTGTTCCGTCTTGGTGAATATCAACTTTGATTTTATTTCTGAGGGAAATTCAGAAGACAAAACTTCGAAGTGTCAAAATCCACTGAAAATTTTCATCTAACCTATGTATTTTTAATAGGTCACCTCATCGTTCTCACCTGAGCCTAGTGTTCATATATGGTATTTTTATTTTTAAGTATCAGAGAGAGTAAATTGTTTACTTATGCCAACAGTTGGGAAGGACAATTAGTTGATGAAGGACTGGAAGAAGGCTTCTGTGTATTAATCTTCTCCTTAACCAGACACTTAATTATGCTTTTTGTAAAAAAGATTTTAATATAGAGACTTAAAAATTATCCAAATCTCAAACTGTCTATCATTTTCAGTGTTTCATAGAGAACTTTTTATTTCTGTGTAGGCAGTTAATTTTCATTTAAAAATTAAAAATATCTGATATCCTAGGTCACTGTTTGCCTTCTTTATACTTTCCAAAATTTTACATACATTTTGCAGTGTGCTGCCAAATCCTTTACCATTGTCTATTAATTTAAAAATTTTTTTGTTTGCTTTTGTTTTTAGTTTAGAGATACAGTCAGAAATCTTTTCATCTAATGGGAAATAGATAGGGAAACAGTGGAAACAGTGTCAGACTTTATTTTGGGGGGCTCCAAAATCACTGCAGATGGTGACTGCAGCCGTGAAATTAAAAGACACTTACTCCTTGGAAGAAAAGGTATGACCAACCTAGATAGCATATTCAAAAGCAGAGACATTACTTTGCTGACTAAGGTCTGTCTAGTCTAGGCTATGGTTTTTCTGTGGTCATGTATGGATGTGAGAGTTGGACTGTGAAGAAGGCTGAGTGCCGAAGAATTGATGCTTTTGAACTGTGGTGTTGGAGAAGACTCTTGAGAGTCCCTTGAACTGCAAGGAGAACCAACCAGTCCATCCTAAAGGAGATCAATCTAGTCTAGGCTATGGTTTTTCTGTGGTCATGTATGGATGTGAGAGTTGGACTGTGAAGAAGGCTGAGTGCCGAAGAATTGATGCTTTTGAACTGTGGTGTTGGAGAAGACTCTTGAGAGTCCCTTGAACTGCAAGGAGAACCAACCAGTCCATCCTAAAGGAGATCAACCCTGGAATTTCTTTGGAAGGAATGATGCTAAAGCTGAAACTCCAGTACTTTGGCCACCTCCTGCGAAGAGTTGACTCATTGGAAAAGACTCTGATACTGGGAGGGATTGGGGCAGGAGGAGAAAGATACAAAAGAGGATGAGATGGCTGGATGGCATCACTGACTCGATGAACGTGGGTCTGAGTGAACTCCAGCAGTTGGTGATGGACAGGGAGGCCTGGCGTGCTGCGATTCATGGGGTCGCAAAGAGTCGGACACGACTGAGCGACTGAACTGAATTGAACTTAACTGAACAGAATGGGTCTTAAAATACCTTATCTGCTCTTAGTTTTACTGAGTTTAATAAAGAATATTTAACAGAGTAAAATAACTTTAAGTATGTCCTTATATTTTATCTTTTATAATTAGAAAGGTTTGGCTTAATACAAGGAAAATGGGGACCTCCCTGATAGTTCAGTTGGTAAAGAATCTGCCTGCATTGCAGGAGACTTGGGTTCCATTCCTGGGTCAGGAAGATCTGCTGGAGAAGGGATAGGCTACTCACTCCAATATCCTTGCTCTTCCCTTGTGGGTCAGCTGGTAGAGAATCTGCCTGTATTGTGGAAGACCTGGGTTTGATCCCCGGTTGAGAATGTCCACTGGAGAAAGGAAAGGCCACCCACTCCAGAATTCTGTCCTAGAGAATACCCTGGACTGTATAGTCATGGGGTTGCAAAGAGTTGGTCTCGACTGAGCGACTTTCACTTTCATACAAGGAAAATACAAGCTAAATAAAAAACCAAAATGTACATGATAGAACCAGAAAACATGATACATATAAATAAAGATACATATGGTCACAGAAAAAAAAAAAACAACACCAAAATGATATTCATGCCTACCTTGAAGTCTTATCCAGATAAAACTTGAGCCAAGAAAATTTAAGAGAACTAAAATATATATATGAATCAAAAATAAAATGATACAATCTTTTAAATGAGTTTTTCATCTTGGGGAATGGAGTTTCATTTGCTTCTTTTCTTCGTTCTCCTTTTCCATTATGTAGCTCATTACTTTATAGATTAATTCTTTTGGTATGATTTAACATATCTTATTATATTTCTTATTTTATCCTAAGGCTGATATAATCTCTAAGGCTACACTAGACTTTGAATTTTATAGGTATGTGAACATTTTAAGATATCTTAGGCATAAATTTATTTTTTATATAATAAAAATATACACAACCACTTTTTTCCATGGTACATACATTTTATTTGTAATCTACTCAGTATATCCATACGACTGCTAGAAAATAGGAGGGAAAAAAAAGTGTGTATCTATTTCCTTACAGAGGATGCAATGAGAATGACAAATCAAGATGCAGTACAGAAAGCATAATAGAAAACCGTAGGATTATCCTCTGCTACTGCTAGGTGATGTTGTCTCACAATAGTCATTTAAAATAAGATTCAGTAAGGCATGTTGTAATCTCCTTGGTGGTTACGCTTTGAGATAGATTTTCTAATCAGTACTTTAAGAGTAAAAAGTTACTGCAAAGAAACAAATAAGCAAAAAGGATGGGGAATCACTTATTAACTTGTAAAAAGTATAATCAGAAGATATATTATGATACAAGAAGGTAATTAATATTCATCTATGTTAGTTTGCAATTGTTTAAATTTATTTTACTTTGATGGCTAACAACTTTTAACATGTATGTACAGATCTAGTTTGGTCTCTGTTGTTAATATGATTTTATAACCTAATTAAATAAAATAGCTAAAAATCAGTTGAAAAGAAAAGACTTGAAATTATGGTCTTGTGAAAACAGACCTGATTTTATGTGTAAGTACAAAAGAAGAAAGTAGAATGAAAGCTGTAATAATATATGAGTGAGATTAAAGAACTGCAATTTGAACCAGAAAGAAAGAAGTCCTTCATATTATGTAAGCAGAGTAATCTGGACAATTATGTAAGTCTTCACAAAAGCAAAAAAAAAACCACCACAACATATATATATATATATTTAAGACTTTTCTCTAAAGTGCTTTTTGTTTTATTTTTTATTGGTAAAATACATACATTATTTGGGCTTTCCTGGTGGCTCAGGAATAAAACAATCTGCCTCCCAGTGCAGGACATGCAAGAGACAGGGAATTGATCCTTGGGTGGAGAAGATCCTCTGGAGAACTGAGTGGCTACCTACTCCCATATTCTTGCCTGGAAACTTTCCTGGACATAGGAGCCTGGTGGGCTACAGTCATTGCAGTGGCAGAGTGGGACATGACTAAGTGACTGAGGACATACATAATAGTATTATTAGTGTATTGTATTTTAAGTTAATCTTTCACCTCAGTTCAGTTCAGTCACACAATAGTGTCCAACTCTTTGCGACCCCATAGAGAAAGTGTGGAAGATAGCATCTGGGTTCTAACTTGGAATAGAAATAATTGACTTTTTATTTAGTAAAATGAGGTAGTCTATAAGAGGTTTTGAGTGAATGTGCAGAGCTTGGTACTGGACATGTTAACTGTGGGAAGCTTAATACAAGCATCCAAATGGAAATGTATAGTAAACAATTAAGTAACTTAAGTCTGGAGTTCAGAGGTGATAAGTTGGCTAAGGATATATTATATGTAAAAGTTGTCATCTCATAGATGGTTCAGTTCAATTCAGTTCAGTTGCTCAATCGTGTATGACTCTTTGCAACCCCATGAACTGCAGCATCCCAGGCCTCTCTTTCCACCACGAACTCCTAGAGTCCACCCAAACTCATGTCCATTGAGTCAATGATGCCATTCAACCAACGACACAGAGGTGTCATCTCCTCCTCCTGCCCTCAATTTTTCCCAGCATCAGGGTCTTTTCAAATGAGTCAGGTCTTCACATCAGGTCACCTAAGTACTGGAGTTCAGCTTCAATATCAGTCCTTTCAATGAACACCCAGGTTGATCTCCTTTAGGATGGACTGGTTGCTTCTCTTTGCAGCCCAAGGGACTCTCAAGAGTCTTCTCCAACACCACAGCTCAAAAGCATCAATTCTTCCGTGCTCAGACTTTATAATCCCAACTCTCACATCCATACATGACTACTGAAAAAAATCATAACTTTGACTAGATGGACCTTTGTTGGCAAAGGGATGTCTTTGCTTTTTAATATGCTGTCTAGATTGGTCATAACTTTTTTTCCAAGGAGCAAGCATCTTTTAATTTCATCACTGCAGTCACCATCTGCAGTGATTTCAATGATTCCATTGTTTCCCCATCTATTTGCCATGAAGTGATGGGACCAGATGCCATGAGTCTCTTCAGTTCTTCTTTGCTTTCTGCCTTAAGGGTGGTGTTATTTACATATCTGAGGTTATTGATATTTCTCCCGGTAATCTTGATTCCAGCTTGTGCTTCCTCCAGCCCAGCATTTCTCATGAGGTACTCTGCATATAAGTTAAATAAGCAGGGTAACAGTATACAGTCTTGACATATTCCTTTCCTTATTTGGAACCAGTCTGTTGTTCCTTGTACAGTTCTAACTGTTGCTTCCTGACCTGCATACAGATTTCTCAAGAGGCAGGTTGCAGGTCAGGTGGTCTTGTATTCCCAACTCTATGAATTTTCCACAGTTTGTTGTGATCCACACAGTCAAAGGCTTTGGCATAGTCAATAAAGTAGTGAGTGAGTGATGTTGCTCAGTCGTGTCTGACTCTTTGCGACCCCGTGGACTGTAGCCTGCCAGGCTCCTCTGTCCATGGAATTCTCCAGGCAAGAATACTGGAATGGGCTGCCATTTCCTTCTCCAGGGGATCTTCCCGACCCAGGGATCGAACCCAGATCTCCCACATTGCAGGCAGACGCTTTATCCTCTGAGCCACCAGGGAAGCTCCAATAAAGTAGTAGTAGATGTTTACTTACTGAGTTAATCTTTAGGATTAAAGCGTTAAATTAATATAAGAATTATCATACCTGCAAATATTTTCTACTGTAATTTGTTTAAGGAGCAATATGAAGCCAATAAATTGAGTGGACACCAATCTTTAGCTAAATTTCAGAGTACAACATTTACAAGTTTTTGTTTCTACATAACTGAAGGACACACTTCAGCTGAGCATGCTGCCACTATACAACAAAGATCTTCCTTTTACACATTTCTAATAACGTTTTCCTCATATCCATCTGAACCTTCCCCAACAATCTGTTTCAAATCTGTATTTCTACCAGGTCTCTGTTAAAAGATGATTTTGTATGAAGACCATGTGTATTTGGTAAAGGTTTCACATCCACATATCTAGTCACAATCTATTCAAAGCAATCTAGGCCTTTTCCATCATGATCCTCCCAATTCATATTCTCTGCCCATTGCCTAATCTCAAAGCTTTTTGCCTGTTTCTGTGTACTTGTTACAGCACCACACACCCTGAGCCATCATCTGTCATTAATTTTCTGCTGTAATGCTGTAACAAATTGCCATAGACTTACTGGCTCAAAACAAGTAAATGTATTATCATACACTTCTGGAGCCTGAAAGCTGAAGTTAGTTTTACTGGAATAAAATCAGGGTGTCAGCAGGGCTGGTCCCTACTAGCGGTTCTAGGAAAGAATTCATTGGCTCACAGTTCCTACCTCCATCTCTAAAGCCAGCAGCATAAAATCTTCTCTGACCTCTGATTTTGTATTTTACATCTTCTTTCTCCTTCTGAACTTCCTGACTTTTTAAAGAACCCTCATGATTATATTAAGTCCACCCAGATAATCCAGCGTAATTTCTATATCTTGGGATCTTTAAATAATTTCCTCAGTGTTGCTATTATTACATAAGTAATCATTGCAGATGGTGATTGCAGCCATGAAATTAAAAGACACTTATTCCTTGGAAGAAAAGTTATGACCAACCTAGATAGCATATTTAAAAGCAGAGATATTACTTTGCCAGCAAATGTCCATCTAGTCAAGGCTATGGTTTTTCCAATGGTCATGTATGGATGTGAGAGATGGACTGTGAAGAAAGTTGAGTGCCGAAGAATTGATGCTTTTGAAGTGTGGTGTTGGAGAAGATGCTTGAGAGTCCCTTGGACTGCAAAGAGATCCAACCAGTCCATTCTGAAGGAGATCAGCCCTAGGATTTCTTTGGAAAGAATGATGCTAAGGCTGAAACTCCAGTACTTTGGCCACCTCATGTGAAGAGTTGACTCATTGCAAAAGACTCTGATGCTGGGAGGGATTGGGGGCAGGAGGAGAAGGGGACGACAGAGGATGAGATGGCTGGATGTCATCACCGACTCAGTGGACGTGAGTTTGAGTGAACCCCAGGAGATGGTGGTGGGCAGGGATGCCTGGCGTGCTGCGATTCATGGGGTTGCAAAGAGTTGGACATGACTGAGCGACTGAACTGAACTGAAACATATTCAAGTTCTGGAGATTACTGTGTGGACATACTTTAGAAACTATTATTCAGCCTAGCACAGTCAATAATAAGGAAACAGCCAACCCAAAGAAAGAATGAGAAAAATATTCAGACATTTTAAGTGATGTCAAATATATACATGGTGAAATTATTGACATCATTAATCATTAGGGAAATGTAAGCTCAAACTACTTCATACCTCTTAGAATGTTCAACAGCTAACCTAAAGTAACCTAAGTGTTGCTGAAGATGAGCAGCTCTGCTTCATTGCTGAGGAGAAGGCAAAATAGTACAACTCCAGTGGAAAACAGGATCGCGCATTCTTAACACTGAATCATTTACATACTACATTATGCAAGTTTTTCTACACCTAGGTATTTCCACAAGAGAAATGAAGGTATACATCCATAAATGACATGTACACAAATATCCCTAACAGGTTTATTTTCAATAGTCAAAACTGGAAACAAATGTCAATCAACAAATGAATGGATAGTCGGTTTATAGAACGTTCACTCACGGAATACTATCCTGCAGTAATAGAAATGAATTATTGATATATGCAGTATATAGACTTTTAATATAATTATGCTGACTGAAATAAATAAAAACAAAAAATGCCTAATTTATGATGCCATTTATCTAAAATTCTAGGAATTAAACTAATTTAGAGTGACAAGAAAGGAAATCAGCTTTTTCCTGTGTACCAAAGTATGCACTTTAGATGTGTTCTGTGTAGTGTGTCCCAATTATGCCTCTATAAATCTCTGAAATACTTGAAATAAAAATGACCTTTATTCATAGAAAGGTATCACTAAAGGTGAGAAAATAAAAGCCACATAATGAAAAGAGATATTTGCAATATATGTTCTATGACAAAATCTTCTTTTAAATATCAAGTAATAATTAGGAAATAATGACCATATACCGTATTGATGAGCATTCCTAGTATGGCTATGTGAGCACTCTGTCTTATGCTGCAGGAGTGCAAATTTAATTTGTAAAACTTTACTCCAAAGTAGTTTATTAACATATTTGTATATTTTAAGGCATTTGTATATATTTAAAGCATTAGGTATAAATATATGTATACTCTTTGATGACAAAAGTATACTGCTAAGGAGACTGGTATTATGTAATGGTCATCTGGATCATGTCACTGGCTGATTTGGGAAACAGAGTTAAATAGATAAAAGCTTTGAAAGATAAGCTCTTGATACCCTGCTACTAGGTCTTATTAGTGCAGTGTGATAGAAATGTTGAGTGCAGATTTTAGCTGATGCAGTTTAAAGGAAAGAGAGAAATCTGATAAACTGATCTCTTTCCCGACAGCTGAATAATACAAAAAAAGAAATCCTGATATATGAGTATACAACAGTCACAGTTCTTGGTATGGACTTCTGGTTTGGAGGTATTACTAAGTTTCAGTTTTTATTTTTTTCTAACTAGTTGGCTCACATTGTTTTTTAAATTTTATTTTCATTTACTATTGGAATTAAAAATTGTTGTTGTTAGTTGCTAAGTTGTGGCTGACTCTTTGCAACTCCATGAACTGTAGCCAAACAGGCTCTTCTGTCTTTTGAATTATTCATGCAATAATACTATAGTGGTTTTCCATTTCCTTTTCCAGGGGATCTTACTGACTCAGGGATTGAACCTTTTGTTTTCTGCATTGGCAGGTGGATTCTTTACAGCTGAGCCACCAGGAAAGCCAATTAAAATTTAGGCATATCTAATTATAAAATAATCCCATGGTCAGAGGAACCTAGCAGGGCTACAGTCCATGAGGTCACAAGAGTTGAACACGATTTAGTGACTAAACAACAACACTTATTTGTAAAGCCAAATAAACTCTGAATATTACTACGTGGTCTTTTAAAATAATATTATAGTCAGTATTTTAGTCAATATTTACATATCTTGAATGACGTTCTTTTTACTAGAGAAACTTTGGAAATACACAAGTTTCCCTTATTGTTTTATATGCAGGCAAAATTAGTAAATTTAAATGGGTATTATAGAAAAATGGTTTATAGTTGCTTAAATATATTGGTAAATGATGTTAGCTGGCATATTTTCTTANATAGTCAGTATTTTAGTCAATATTTACATATCTTGAATAACGTTCTTTTTACTAGAGAAACTTTGGAAATACACAAGTTTCCCTTATTGTTTTATATGCAGGCAAAATTAGTAAATTTAAATGGGTATTATAGAAAAATGGTTTATAGTTGCTTAAATATATTGGTAAATGATGTTAGCTGGCATATTTTCTTACAGATTGAACTTAATTTACCTTCAGACATTTATAGGGAAAAGATATATGCTTAATTTTATAAATGTAAATAATAAATTTATTTATATTTATCTTTTTCAAATATATATATATCCAGAATCTTTTTTGTTATAGGTTATTACAAAATGCTGAATATAGTTCCCTGTGATACACAGTAAATTTTTGTTCTTATATAATAGATGCTATTTGTTAATTCCATACTCATGATTTACCTCTGCATTTTCCTTTGGTAACTATAAGTTTGTTTCTATGCCCATGAGTCTGTTTTGTATATAGATTCATTTATATTATTTCTTAGATTTCACATATAATTTTTTATCATGGTGAGACTTTAAAATTGGACAACATTTTTTTTCTCAAGTAAAGGAACTACTTCTGATTTTCTTTTATGATATAAATAGGAGGGAAGAACCCTTTTCAGGTCAATAATTGCAAACCAGGTCATGGCCCTGCTCATGGGCTTTTGCCTTCTCAAGAGCTCTATTGGTAGAAAATCAACAATTTTGTTGGAGGACCAAAATATAGCATTTGGAACTGCAGTTGTGATTGTTATTATGAGACGAATTTTTGTACTTACAAGGCCAGCCAAATGCATAATCGTCCTTAGATAGCTTTCAGTTTTGTCCACAACCTTTTATGTCTTAAAATAACAATGTTTTTAGTGACCTGCCTTTATTGAAGTTTTCCAGTGCTTACAACTTAGATTTTCTAGAAACAACTTACTTTTGCCTTCATATTTTGCTGATTCATATAATTTTAATTAAATTTAATTGTTTCAGTAAATCAGTTAATGCAGAGAAACAAGTGCACCTAACACAACGCTGGAAAAATACAACCGACTCTTGGTAAGGCAACACAGAATTGGTGGGACAGGACCGAAACTGTGTGGGCACATCAAAGAGTAGCCAGCAAGGTTCAAGTATTTATCCGGGCACTGGCCAGTGAGCAGAATGTGTTGCACAGAGACTGCAGAGTATCTGTAGTCTAGAGAGACAGGTTAATGCAGAGAAACAAGTGCACCTAACACAACGCTGGAAAAATACAACCGACTCTTGGTAAGGCAACACAGAATTGGTGGGACAGGACCAAAACTGTGTGGGCACATCAAAGAGTAGCCAGCAAGGTTCAAGTATTTATCCGGGCACTGGCCAGTGAGCAGAATGTGTTGCACAGAGACTGCAGAGTATCTGTAGTCTAGGGAGTTGTGTATATAATATCAGTAGGTCAGTTGAGAGAGAAGTTAGTGTATATTTAAAACACAGAACGTGCTCTAATTAAAGCTGAGGCAAGAAGCCCAAGAGCCTGTTCTTTCAATCTCCTCATCTTAAAGAGAGAGATAAGAGATGGTTATGGAGAGAGAGGCAGAGATGAGATTTTTGTTGGCCAAAAAAGCTAGTTAAATAGAAATGTATTAGCAGTCTCAGGAGTAAAAAATAAAATGGCACTATTTGGAATGTTGATAATATATATTGATCCATCTAGATTTTGCACTGGCCAAAAAGGTTTCTACATGAAAATGTATTAGCAGACTTACTGTATTGGCTCGTTATTGCTGCTGTAGCAAACTGTCACAGACACAAGTGGTTTAAAACAACCCCAGCTTCTCTCTCGTTGTTCAGTTCCTCAGCCGTGTTCGACTGTTTGCAACACCATGGACTGCGGCAGGCCAGGCTTCGCTGTCCTTCACTATCTCCCAAAGTTTGCTCAAACCCATGTCCATTGAGTCAGTGGTGCCAGCCAATCATCTCATCGTCTGTTGTCTCCTCCTCTACTCATATGTTCTGATGATTAGGATATGAATATTTGTGGAAAACTATTATTCAGCCTATGTGCTTGTGCTTTATCACCCAGTCATGTCCGACTCTGTGTCCCTGTGGACTGTAGCCCGTCAGGCTCCTCTGTCCATGGGGATTCTCCAGGCTAGAGTATTGGAGTGTGTTGCCATGCCCTCCTCCTGGTCATCTTCCCATCTCAGGGATCGAATCCAGGTCTCCTGTATTGCAGGTGGATTCTTTACCAGCTGAGCTACCAGGGACTCCCCATTCAGCCTGTAATATTCAGAAATTTGAAAGAGTGGAAGAATGTCAGTATTCAAAATTTTGTGGAAATGTATGTAATATTTTAATTCTGTTCTTAATAATTTTGAAATATTCTTCATATTTTCCATATTACTGTCTCTCTGCAAATTTTGCATAATTTTCATATCTTCTTTCAAGTTCATTAATCTAACTTTTTCTGATCTATAATTTATAATGTAAGACATATTATACTTTTTATTTATAAGCAGTCCTACATTTTCATTTGTAAAATTTCCTGTTGGTACTTTTACATATTTATAGGCGTTTGTGAGTTCCCCTAATTTCCATTAAACTTTTAATTTGTAATCATATTTACTCAGTAAATATTTCAATATTTATTATACATGGTAATGTATAAATCTTTATATATTGTTTTTCCTGAATCTCATACCTGGTTGGCCATTCTTTCTTACTAATGCAAATATATCTGTGTATATATACTTTATAAACATTAAGGTTAGTATATTAGAGTTTATATATAGTATATATGTAAAAAATAAATAAAAATTGCAAATGTATAAATTCTACTTGCTCAGACCAGTGAAGTGTGAACACACTTCTCTTAACTATGCAAGCTCAAGAAGTGGAAAATTTCAGCTCCCAGAACAATTTCCTCGCACAGCTTCTGCCACAAAGATAGCACAGTCTTGTCTAACTGTGTATATTATCCTGTTTCATGATACTTTTTTCCTGTAATTTTTTCTATCCATCATTCTGCTGGTAGTTTGGAATTAGACTATTTTGGTTAAAATCAAACATCCTATACTTCTTAGATTTGGAGGCTTAAGATGTTGAGCAAGTTAATTAACTTTTTGCACATCATTTTTTATATCTATAAAGTAAAATATGAATAATAGATACCTGTTGATCTTATTTTAAAATTAATTAGGAAAACCTTTGCAAAGTTTTGAATAAAATTTCTGATATATGTGCTGAATGATTATCAGTAATTATAGGCTTCCCTGGTGGCTCAGGCAGTAAAGAATCTGCCTGCAATGCAGGAGGTGCAGTTTCGATCCCTGAATAGGGAAAATCCCCTGGTGGGTGGTGTGGCAGCCCATTCCAGTATTCTTGCCTGGAGAATCCCTATGGACAGAGGAGCCTGGAAGGCTACAGTCCATGGAGTGGCAAACAATTGGACACAACTAAGCAACTAAACACAGCATAGCACATTGTTATTATTATTTCCTCAAAATAAATCTGGAATATTGTTATCCCTGTTTATATAGTATGCTCTAGATTAATTTGCCTAATATCAGAGAGCTGTTTATTCAGGACCCGGTAATCTGATATTGACTCAAAATTCTATGCATTTTCCACCAAGCTATGATCCTATTACTTAAGTTATAGAAAGGATCCATGGGGGTTTTGTTAACTTTAGCAAATATATGTCTCTGTTTGATATTTTAGCATAACTTTATAGATATGGCCATGTGAGTTAATAGTCACAAACATCTCCAAACCTTAGAGTATACTAATTATCTTTAGCATAGTAGATTAGGTAGCTAGTTTTCCATTGCTTATCATTATATTGATAGATGATAAATAGGTTGATAGCAATTAAATATATATATATTCAAATTCAGCTTTAATAATATATAGAACTTTATATGTTTTTTATTTTAAATTTTATCAATTATTTTATTAAGTTCTAATTAGATATCAAAGAATCTGTCCATGTCTCTGGTTTCTTAGAACTGTGTATAAATTTAAAGAAGGTTTTAAATTATTATGTTTTATCTAAGAGTATAGAAATACATGCACTAACAGTTTACTTTTATATTCATGGTGTTTTGTAGTATTTGACTATAGCTGTGCTTCATATAATAAATAGCAAGGTGATAATATAGTAAATCAGGATAACACTAATGTACCACACATCCTTCCTTTCTTGTCCTCTTCTCTCAATTCTTGTTCCACTGGTGATCTCTTACTTTGCTTAGACTTTATCCATCACCACTATAGAGACAACTATGAAAGCCATAAATTGAAACTTGGTATTTCATATTCCTGGATCACATTTCTACTTTCCTATACCTTCTCCTGGAATTTTATCAAGCAACTCAAGCACTGACAAAGTTATTAACTTGCATAGAAAACTAGTTTCTGCTTTTTATTCATGACACTAAAATTTTTTCCCAGAGACGTTGAGTCTGGTAATAATTATGACACTAACTGAGTACAGGAAATGTGCAAAACATTATTCTATATTCTTTACATGTAAATGTACACAGAGATAGGGTCACTTACCATTGCCATCTTATATGTGAATGATGAGAAGTCTGTGCAACTTGCATGTAGTTTCTCAGCTGTAAATTATGCATCCAGGATCTAAATTCAGACATTTATGTTGTGGATGCCATTTGTTATTCCTCCAATATCTTAAAGATTGAAAAATAAAGTGATGGTGGTGAAGATCCATTTCTTCTCCTCTTGTGTAAGTAACTACTGACCCTGGATTTCATACTAAATTAACATCGCATAGTGACATCTGGAACGGAATTTCCTGAATTTAGATTCTAGATGCACATCTAACAGTTAAACAATCTGATGCAAATTCCATAGTCTCTGATTTCTCATATGTAAAATGGGGATATAAAACAATCCTATTTAGAAGCCATTTCACATGTAGGATAATATCTGACACATTTTAGCTACTTACACACAGGTATATATATATATATATATATATATATACACACATATATATTTTTTTCCATCCATTATATATGTATATATATATGTTTTTTTCCATCCACTCCTACATTTTCATTCTTGGCAGCTGTTCTGTTATATATATATATATATTTAATAAGTTATGTCTTGTTAATGTATTGTGCACTTTTTAAATCAATTTTTCTGCTTTATGTTACCTTGTTTATTTTGGGTTCAATGTTTCAAGAACTTCCACAGACACAGAAAGTTTAGATTAATTTTGATAATGAATCTGATTGATTCTCTTCCCTGATGAAATTATTTAAATGACTGATAGCTTACCAGAGTTAAATTTTGTTAACTTGAAGATTGTCTTCATCAGCTTTCCTAAATTTACTTCACAGTGTTCTCCCCTCAGATGGAGTAAAACAAAAGAAAACAAAAACAAATTATACTTCTGTCCTTAGCTACCATTATTGTTGGTTGTAGATTAGTGAATTGGTTTATAAAGGAGTAATAAGAACAATAATCATTATAAACAAAACAAATAGCAAAGTAATCATAAAAGGAGATAATAACTCCCAATATGAAAGACATGATTATAACCTAAAAAACAAAAACAAAAAAATAAATATAATGCAAAAATGTGAATTAGTGAATCATATAATCAGAGAACAAAGAGAGTAACCAAAGGAAGTGATAGAATTCTCCAGACATTTCTTGATGTATAATAGGATCTGACCAAAAGATGGAAATTACACTTCTGCCTGAAAGGCATTCCTCAGTGGGGTAATATGTGTTGAATATGATAAATTTGAACATTAAAATCCTTAATAAAAAATGTTTATCCTTATGCCATTAAATATTTGAACGAAATAATTTTGATCTTCTAATTGTGCACATTCACTATATGTTTTTCAGAACATTATGAAACATTTTATAGATTTTCTGAAGGTGAACAATCAACTGATAATGCAGAACAAAACAATTTGCATCTTGTTATATACTTAGTTGTAAATTAATAATTAGGCATTGCAATTTTATATAGTAGCCAGAGAAAATTCAATATGCCAAAATGCCCTTTAGACATAAACTTAAATACTGATGATATTTCACAAATGAGGGCAAGTGTTTCCTGAGCCTTACAGGCATGATGATCAGATTTATTTGCCACATAAGTTAATTAAAATTATAAATGGTACCATTCTTAGTTTTAAGTATTAATAATTAAGCAATAAGCATTCTATGTATGCTTAGTATAGTATACATGTCTCAATTTTTCCCTTTGATTTCTCTTAAGATTTTCTCCAAACATTGTTTTTCAAAAAATTCATTATGATATAATATGACATTGTTTTCTTTAGGTTTATTCTGTTTGGGGTTCACTGAACATCTGGTTTCTATGGTTTATATTTTTCATAACTTAGAGCAAGTTTGCTAACACTATTTTTTCATATATATATATTGTCTTCCTCCCTTCTCTTATTTTGTTTATTTTAGGATGCCAAAAGCTCAAATGGTATGCTGAATACTGTTTAATGTTGTCTTAAATGTCAAGCCCATCTTCTGTCTTTTTTTCCTCTCTGTAGTTTATTTTAAATAATATCTATAATTGTATCTTAAATTTCACAGATGTTTTTCAGTAATCTATTCTGCCATTAAGTCCATCCAATGAATTTTAATGCTGTACATAGCATTTTTCATTCATAAAAGTTCCATTTAAGTATGCTTTGTATCTTTATTTACTCTCCTAGATATATCCTGTTTTCATTACCATTCTCGGAAATGTTTAAAATACTATAACTATTTTGCCTGAAAACAGATTTTTCTCTGTCATTTCTGCATCTGTTTTGATTTATTGAATTTATTCTTATCATACAGGTCATATATACCTGTTTTGCTTCGTTTTCATAATTTTTCTGGGCATGATGAATTTTACTCTGTTGCTCATAGAGTTTGTTGTTTTCTTTTTAATAGTGTTAAGATTTTGTTTTGGCATGCTGTTAAGTTACTCACAAGTTAATTTGATCATTTACAGTGTGTGTGCGTGCACATGTTTGTGTATGCATGTTTGTGTATGTGTGTGTT
The DNA here is from genome assembly GCA_006410675.1 of Oreotragus oreotragus. Lineage (NCBI taxonomy): Eukaryota > Metazoa > Chordata > Mammalia > Artiodactyla > Bovidae > Oreotragus > Oreotragus oreotragus. Next base: position 60,078 of record SJYX01024862.1, read on the forward strand.
TTAAGAATTTTTTTCGGACATTCTCAGAAAAGGCCTCATCTAGGGCTAATTCAGCCCTGCCCTAAAGCAGGACCTTTCTGATGACTCATTGCCTTGTGTTAAGAGATACCTCTACTCTGGTTGATGGCAACACAAATTCTCCCCAGATCTGTGTAGGGTTGGGTTCCCTCTCCTTGACTGTGACCTAGAAAATACCCCTGATAATAAGCTGAGGAAATTGTATAAATCTCTACATTTTTTCCTTTTCTTAAGATCACAGTTCTATACTGCCTGTTGCTCAAGGTTTGGATATTATTATTTCATACATATTGTCTAGTTTCCTGGGTATTCGTGGCAGAAAGGCAATTCTTGTAACATTTAGTTCTTCAAGGGCAGAACTAAAACTCAACCTTGGAGGCTGTGGTGGGTTCACATCTAGTGTCCAGTGGCAGGTAGTGGCAGCTGTCCCAGCACTGCCCAGTGAGCTGGTTTTGGAGGAGTCTCTCATGGCAGTTAGCTGTGTGCACATCGAAAGGGGAAGTGTTACCTGCCTTTGACTTACCCTGTGATTTGAGGCATTATTTCCTTGGCTTCGGGGAAGTTCTGAAGATACAAGGACCTATTCAAAATAGAATAATACTGTTATTATTAAGCATTAATTATAAAAATTATAAAAAAGTACAAAAATGTTATAAATATTATGTTTATAAACAAAGCCAAGATAAGTACTTCTTCATACAACTTTGCTGCCTTTTAATTTTATTCCCTAAACTTAAATTTTTAGAAGAAAAATTACTGGGTCAAAATATGTGCAATATAAAAGTTTTGTATACACACTGCCTAATATCTCTTTGAAAGTTTGCACAGATTTAAACTGCCACCATCATTATAATTTTATTATTAACCTATATCCCTATGAACAATGAATATTATGATTTATAATATTACCAGAATCTTATTTACCCTGTGTAAATGTATATGAGAAAACCCTTCTCATATTTTCCTTTTTTAAATAGTAAGATAATTTCTCATAAAAAAATGGCATTTCTAAAGCTTGGCTTTTTATGTCAGTATTAACTTTTGCTTTGCATCTTTTGAGATCTGTAACTTTTACTATTATTTTGAAACTTCTAAATAAATTTAGTATGTTAAGGAATCAAATTCAAGAGATGCTTGAAAGTATCAAGGAGATAAAGAAAACATTTGAGTGGTGGAGTCAGGAGACCTGGCATGAAATAGAACAGTTTCTAGGAAGTGTAAATATCAGAAATACAGAAGAGGCAGTACTTCAACACCAGCAGAAAATTTAGATGAGCTGTAGCAAAAGCAGGATCTGTGGAATGAAAGGACTCAGTGTGTTCTGGGCTGGAACAGAAGTAAACATAAGCAACATTCCTGAAGCCTAATAATAAATAGAAAATTTACAAGCTCCTGTACTGTAGTGGACCTTCTGGACAGAGTGGTACATGACCCCTGAACCGGAGTGTTGTGAGCATGAAGCTGGAATGCTGTCAACAGTCATTTGAGACAAAAGACTGAAAAATGGGAAACCTTATCTNAATATTATGTTTATAAACAAAGCCAAGATAAGTACTTCTTCATATAACTTTGCTGCCTTTTAACTTTATTCCCTAAACTTAAATTTTTAGAAGAAAAATTACTGGGTCAAAATATGTGCAATATAAAAGTTTTGTATACACACTGCCTAATATCTCTTTGAAAGTTTGCACAGATTTAAACTGCCACCATCATTATAATTTTATTATTAACCTATATCCCTATGAACAATGAATATTATGATTTATAATATTACCAGAATCTTATTTACCCTGTGTAAATGTATATGAGAAAACCCTTCTCATATTTTCCTTTTTTAAATAGTAAGATAATTTCTCATTAAAAAATGGCATTTCTAAAGCTTGGCTTTTTATATCAGTATTAACTTTTGCTTTGCATCTTTTGAGATCTGTAACTTTTACTATTATTTTGAAACTTCTAAATAAATTTAGTATGTTAAGGAATCAAATTCAAGAGATGCTTGAAAGTATCAAGGAGATAAAGAAAACATTTGAGTGGTGGAGTCAGGAGACCTGGCATGAAATAGAACAGTTTCTAGGAAGTGTAAATATCAGAAATACAGAAGAGGCAGTACTTCAACACCAGCAGAAAATTTAGATGAGCTGTAGCAAAAGCAGGATCTGTGGAATGAAAGGACTCAGTGTGTTCTGGGCTGGAACAGAAGTAAACATAAGCAACATTCCTGAAGCCTAATAATAAATAGAAAATTTACAAGCTCCTGTACTGTAGTGGACCTTCTGGACAGAGTGGTACATGACCCCTGAACCGGAGTGTTGTGAGCATGAAGTTGGAATGCTGTCAACAGTCATTTGAGACAAAAGACTGAAAAATGGGAAACCTTATCTGTCAGGATGAAAGAAAGATAGTGAGTATGGCAAAGAGCAGACAATGTATCAACTATATATCACATCTGAGAAAAATTCAAGGAAAAATACACTTACCAAAGAGCAGTGAACCAGAATGGTAACCCCATGATAGGAAAAGAGGAGAATGAAAATATTACTGACCAGTGACTCATGGCAGGAATTATTTTATATTATTATTACAGTACCCGTGAATATTTTGGAATTCTAAATTTCTAATTGAAAGCAGGCTGCAGCTAAGTCGCTTCAGTTGTGTCCGACTTTGTGCAACCCCATAGACAGCAGCCCACTAGGCCCCTCTGTCCCTGGGATTCTCCAGGCAAGAACACCAGAGTGGGTTGCCATTTCCTTCTCCAATGCATGAAAGTGAAAAGTGAAAGGGAAGTCACTCAGTCGTGTCTGACTCTTAGTGACCCCGTGGACTATAGCCCACCAGGCTCCTCCGTCCATGGGATTCTCCAGGCAAGAATACTGGAGTGGGTTGCCATTTCCTTCTCCATTAAAGCAGGATAAGTCTCCTATAAAATAATTACACACACATATATAAATCAAATATGATATGGTACGTAGGCAAGATGAAAAAAATCCTGGAAACATTGATTAGGAAATACTGGGACAAGGTACCAGAAAATTTTCAGTACACAGTTTTCACAAAACACCAAATTGAATATGTGCAACAGTTCAAATGAGTCTGGAGTTAAAGAACATCAGAATAAGGTAAGTGAATGAAGGAGATGCACAATCGAAGGGCTCAGATATGCACAAATGGAGTGAAAAGAGAGGCAGTTAGAGTCGTCTTCAGGCTGTATCTGCTTTGGCAGCTATCTTCTATACTTTACGTCTAGAGGCATTGCTTCATATTTTATAGCCCCACTCATATTGATCATGTCAATAAAAATCTATAGTTGACTAACTGATTAGGGAAAGAGTCCCTAATAGATCTCTTTCTGCATTGTCAGCTCCCGGTGTCCATTTCTCAGCACTCCGATGGCACCTAACTGAGAACTTTTGCTTCTCTTCCCAAAGACCCATCAAAATATCCATGCATCCAAGCACACAGATGATCACATCAGTCTGTTGTTTTTTCTTCTAGGCACCCCTAAAATGATGCCTGAAATAATATATCTATTGACAAAGATGACCTAACATAACTTGTCCCTCTTTAGTCTTCATTTTTTTTCATCTGTTACCTCCACATGTCCTGCATAATAGCAAAACGGAAGTACGAATATTCCTCAAACTGACCAAGTTGCTTTTCTGTTTTGCTTATTTATTCTTTGAACCTAGAATTTTCTGTTGACTTCTATTACCTATCATCTGTCCATCCATCTGTTTATCTGTCTGAATCTTTCATTTTTAAAGATGTAGCCCAATCTTGATTCACATCAGACTTATATACTAACCTAATCTAAATTATTCACTGCATTCTAAAGAATTACATTAATGTCCTCATATATCACTATAGCATTTTGTTGTAATTATTTGATTGCGATCTTATGAATTATACATTTTAGCATAAGAAAACAAACTTTATTTATCTCTGTGTGTCCACATTATAACACAATAACTAATACCTGGTGGTTGCTCAGTAAATAAAATCGGAGAGAATGAGTAAATCTACTAGAATATTGATTTTACTTATTTTATTAAGCTAATTTTAGCATTTATGTCATTGACATTAAAGTTTATTCTGATTTTCTGTCCATTTTACTGAAAGATTACTGCCACAGTAGACCTCAGTCTATATAAGTTTCCTTAAAATGTTAGGGGTGGGAAAATCTAAATAGAGTTGTTAATTCTTCCATTCTAATATATTTGTCATGTTTTGATAAATACTAAAAATCCTTACTAACTAAAATATACTCAGTCTAACAGAAATATAGTTTGTGGGAGAGAAGGTTAATGGTTCTGACACTTAAGACTGAATATTGATGTAGTCTCCATAATTGCATATACAGACTTTTCATGTGAAAAGGTAATTTACATGCACAAATTAACCAGGATATTTAGATTTCTTAATAAACCTAAGGTTCACATGAATACTTATGAAAGTCATTTTGAACTTTTAGAAAACTGGACTTTTAAAATAAGTTTCTATGTGTTTTTAAGGGATTCCCTTGTAGCTAATTCGGTAAAGAGTCTGCCTGCAATGCAGGAGACCCAGGTTCGATCCCTGGGTTGGGAAGATCCCCTGGAGAAGGAAATGGCAACCCATTCCAGTATCCTTGCCTGGAGAATCCCATTGACAGAGGAGCCGGGCAGGCTACAGTCCGTGCAGTTGCAAGAGTTGGACAAGGCTTAGTGACCAAGCCACTGCCATGCTTTTTAAAAAAAGGTACAGACAAGTCAACTTCGATTAAACCTTGATCCTCAGTCAGCAAGCTAAACGACACACCGAGAGTCACCACGACAGTTCCAAGGCACCATCAAAAGACCAAAAAGTGGGCAGTGGGTGAATTCCTGGACATCTCCATCCCTTCCCCAAAATAGTTGGAATAATCTTCCCACATATTAGCCTATGAAATTGCCCATCCCATAAAACAAACATTTTGGGACCACTGACTCACCCTCTGCCATGGCCCAAACTCTCTCTATGGAGTGTGTTTCTGAATAAATCCACTTCTTAGCTATCAGAAAATAAATGAATAAAAATGGTACAGAATTGATATGCCTAAAAAAAGAAAACTAATCTTTTAAAAGCATTGTCAGCTTATATTTTGATATCCAGACACCAGCAGTTTAATATATATTATATATAAACATTTTAATATTTTGATGATGCACATCCCAACCTTAACATGAACAACTGATTAAGAAATACGTATTTAATAAAGTATGAATTATTACAATAGCTGAAAAAAATTAAAGAAAAACTCTATCTTCCATATTTTTTAAAAGTATATACATCAACAACAGTCAAGTTAAGGTTTTACTAAAGGCTGCTGTTGCTGCTAAGTCGCTTCAGTCGTGTCCGACTCTCTGTGACCCCATAGACAGCAGCCCACCAGTCTCCCCTGTTCCTGGGATTCTCCAGGCAAGAACACTGGAGTGAGTTGCCATTTCCTTCTCCAATGCATGAAAGTGAAAAGTGAAAGTGAAGTCACTCAGTTGTGTCATACTCTTAGCGACCCAATGGACTGCAGCCCACCAGGCTCCTCCGCCCATGGGATTTTCCAGGCAAGAGTACTGGAGTGGGTTGCCATTGCCTTCTCCGTACTAAAGTTTAGGTAATTCAATAAGAGCCATATGACTAAACCACCACTAAGAATACAAAGATTCTTCTAATAGAAGACAAGTTAAGATTAGGGTTCAGTCAGTTCAGTTCCCTTACTCAGTCGTGTCCGACTCCTTGTGGCCCCATGGACCCCAGCACGCCAGGCCTCTCTGTCCATCACCAGCACCTGGAGCTTACTCAAATGCATGTCCATTGAGTCAGTGATGCCATCAAATGATCTCATCCTCTGTCTTCCCCTTCTCCTCCTGCTTTCAATCTTTCCCAGCATCACGGTCTTTTCAAATGAGTCAGTTCTTCACATCAGGTGGCCAAAGCATTGGAGTTTCAACTTTGGCATCAGTCCTTCCAGTGAATATTCAGGACTGATTTTCTTCAGGATGGACTTGTTGGATCTCCTTGCTGTCCAAGGGACTCTCAAAAGTCTTATCCAACACCGGAGTTCAAAAGCATCAGTTCTTTGCCACTCAGCTTTCTTTATAGTCCAACTCTCACATCCATACATGACTACTGGAAAAACCATAGCTTTGATTAGATGGACCTTTGTTGGTAAAATAATATCTCTTCTTTTTAATAGGCTGTCTAGGTTGGTCTTCACTTTTCTTCCAAGGGGCAAGCATCTTTTAATTTTGTGGCTGCAATCACCATCTGCAGTGATTTTGGAGCCCCCCAAAATAAAATCTGTCACTGTTTCCACTGTCCCCCCATCTATTTGCCATGAAATGATGGGACCAGATGCCATAATCTTCGTTTTCTGAATGTTGAGCTTTAAGCCAACTTTTTCACTCTCCTGTTTCACTTTCATCAAGAGGTTCTTTAGTTCGTCTTTGCTCTCTGCCACAAGGATCATGTCATCTGCACATCTGAGCTTATTGATATTTCTCCTGGCAATCTTGATTCCAGCTTGAGGTTCATGNCTGAATGTTGAGCTTTAAGCCAACTTTTTCACTCTCCTGTTTCACTTTCATCAAGAGGTTCTTTAGTTCGTCTTTGCTCTCTGCCACAAGGATCATGTCATCTGCACATCTGAGCTTATTGATATTTCTCCTGGCAATCTTGATTCCAGCTTGAGGTTCATGCAGTCCCGCATTACTCATGATGTTTTTTGCATATAAGTTAAATAAGCAAGGTGACAATATGCAACCCTGACATACTCCTTTTCCTATTTGGAACCAATCTGTTGTTTTCTGCCCAGTTCTAACTGTTGCTTCTTGATCTGCATACAGATTTATCAGGAGGCAGTTTAGGTGGTCTGGTATTCACCTCTTTAACAATATCCCACAGTTTGTTGTTCTGCACTGTCAAAGGCTTTGGCATAGTCAGTCAAGCAAAAGTAGATGTTTTTCTGGAACTCTCTTAGTTGTTTGATGATCCAATGGATGTTGGCAATTTAATCTCTGGTTCCTCTGCCTTTTCTAGATCCAGCTTGAACATTAAGGCTAGATTGTCTTATTTACTGATCTATGATAAGCATAAGAAAACATGACACAGAGATAGTATTGTTGATCTTAATCATCTACTGTCTCAAATTAAGCAATTAAGGAGGCAATTAGCTTTGAGCAACAAGGTCCCTATTTAACTGATTGATGATTAAAGAAACTCTTAAAAGAGAAATAGGGCTTAAGATGAGACCTTGTTAAGATCTTTTCTCATGCTTGGGTGCTTAGTCACTTAGTCTTGTCCGACTCTTTGCAACCCTGTGTACCGTAGCCCGCCAGGTTCCTCTGTCTATGTGGGTTCCCCAGGCAAGAATACTTGTAGTTGATTGCTATGCCTTCCTCCAGGCGATCTTCCCAACCTAAGGATCAAACCCAGGTACCCCGCATTGCAGGCAGATTCTTTACTGTCTGAGCCACCAGGGAAGCCATCTTAATTTTTTTTCTTGCTTAATTTCCCCTTAGTTTATTACTCCTTTTTTCCCCTTCTGCCCAATTCCAGCAAACCTCTCTAATACTGGAAGAGTCAGAATCTTGAGCTAACAAATTGGGAAAAGAGGTGAAGTTGACTGATGAGTATATTAAAGCCAACGGACACCTAGAAGTAAAGGGCTTCTCAGTTGGCCCAATGGTAAAGAATTTGCCCACCAGTGCAGGAGTCACAAGAAATGTGAGTTTGATCTGAGGATTGGAAAGATCCACTGGAGTAGGAAATGGTAGCCCACTTCAGTATTCTTGCCTGGAAGATTCCATGGACAGAGGAGCTTGGCAGGCTACAGCCCATGGGGTTGGAAAGAGTCAGATGCGACTAAGCATACACACATACAGAAGCTAAACATGCTCCCACATCACTATCTTGCTTTACAATTCTTCCAGGAAGTAAGTCTATGTTAAGAGAGTTGTGACCTTGTTCTGTGACCGAAAGTGTACAAGATATTTTAATTAAGCATTTACAAGGAAAATATTAAAATATAAGATTTGTATGTTTTATGATCGCATTGTATTGTGTTGTTTACCTAATGGTAAACACATTAAAATAGACAGGAATATGTTTGCTTGATGCCAGAAAAAGAATGTCTGGTGTCGTAGTCAAGAGGAATACTTTATAGTCAGTGACTAGAAAATTTGTACCAACCCAAGTGAAAAAACATTTAACAGTTAAATGAAAAAAACACACCCATTTTGTATATAATTATTTGCTTCATTTACCTCTGTCTTGTCTGGTAAAACAGCTAGCAGTTCATGTATAGTGGTTCTATTTTATTTTATTATAATAATTAATAAGCTTCCAAAATTTCAATTTGTAAGACCCCAATCTGAATTCTGAGACTTCCCTAGTGGTTCAGGCAGTAAAGAATCAGCTTGCAATGCAGAAGACCTGGGTTTGATCTCTGGGTCAGGAAGAGTCCCTGGAGAAGGGAATGGCAACCTACTCCTATATATTTGCCTGTAGAATTCATGGACTGAGGAGCTTGGCAGGCTTATAGTCCATGGGGTCACAAATAGTTGGGCATGACTGAGTAACTAACACACACACTGAATGTGGATTCTATTGAAATAAAGGTTACCTAAAAAATGTCTTCAGCTCATCATTCATGTATAAAACAACCAAATGATTCACTATTCACTTGATTGAATCTCTACTTATATTTACTGCTCAATAGTTAAAATTGTCCTTTTACTTGATTTCAGCATTGCTGAGCAAATTTAATAATATATCCCTCCTGTGTGCTGTGACTTACTCTCTATATCCAGATACCTTGCAGTTTATCATTATTCTAGAATTTTGGCTTAGTACTATCACCAAATACCTTTTCTAATATCTGTCAGGGAATTCTGGAAAATATGTCAGTCTCAATGGTAGCTTCAGAGAAATTCCTTAGTTCTATTTTTTTTCTCTCACAAATAATGCTATTGACTTTAAAGGTGGAGCTGGACAACTTGGAAAAATAACTTTCATTCTTAATAAAATAAAACAAGTTTAGATGAATCATTTTCTGCCCATGTCTCATTTTCATCCTACAGATAATTTTGTTTTTAGCATGCATGTATGCTATTAAGGTTAAAAGGAATTAGGGTATTGTAGGAGAAAAATATTCTAACAATAAATTGGCTTAAACACAGAAATGTAATACTTCTGAGAAGTGTTATTAGCCTTAACTACAAGATTAGTATAATTATAATGTTAAATGTTATTTCAGTCTTTCATTGAAACTATATCAGAAGTTATTTTTATGCTTTTATTAGAGATATTCTACTTTATATCAGGCAGCAGTCTTCTTGAGAAGAAATATTTGTAGACATGGGAAGTAACAAAGATAGGAATCACTTCCAAAAAATTCATAAGAGGAGAGATGTGATATGAATAGTCTCAAGGCAGCCTCTTATTTCCAAATCTGGATGGAAATCCTCCTGAAGTCTTTCCTAGTCTGCACCCCTCACAGGAATGTATTTTCACATAACTGATATTCAGAGAGCTTAACCTCTGGGAAATGATTGCTCACAATAGTTGCTACCCCTGGCATATGAAACACTTAAAAAAAATAAACTTGCAGATGTGAAATATGACAAAAATGGTACATAAAACCAGTTATCAGACTATCACAAGGATATAATAGTATCACTGTCTTGGAATATTGCAGGGATACAGTATTTTACTGCTACATTTAAAAAATGGACTCAACTAAAATTCATATAGGTATTCTCAACCTTTTAGGAAAAAAAAATCAACCTGTTAGAAAAAATTCAACATGTTATTGTAAGACAAAAGATGCTAAGCGTTTTAGGCCACAAGATAGGCTTTTAAGCCCAGATTTTTCAGGTAGTTTTTTTTTTTTTTTTTTTTTAATAAGGTTTAACTCTCAGTTCAGTTCAGTCACGCAGTTGTGTCCGACTCTTTGCGACCCCATGAATTGCAGCACGCCAGGCCTCCCTGTTCATCACCATCTCCCGGAATTCACTCAGACTCACATCCATCGAGTCCGTGATGCCATCCAGCCATCTCATCCTCTGTCGTCCCCTTCTCCTCCTGCCCCCAATCCCTCCCAGCATCAGAGTCTTTTCCAGTGAGTCCACTCTTTGCATGAGGTGGCCAAAGTACTGGAGTTTCAGCTTTAGCATCATTCCTTCCAAAGAAATCCCAGGCTTGATCTCCTTCAGAATGGACTGGCTGGATCTCCTTGCAGTCCAAGGGACTTTCAAGAGTCTTCTCCAATACCACATTTCAAAGGCATCAATTCTTCGGTGCTCAACCTTCTTCACAGTCCAACTCTCACATCCATACATGACCACAGGAAAAACCATAGCCTTGACTAGACGGACCTTAGTCGGCAAAGTAATGTCTCTGCTTTTGAATATACTATCTAGGTTGGTCATAACTTTTCTTCCAAGGGGTAAGCATCTTTTAATTTCCTGGCTGCAGTCACCATCTGCAGTGATTTTGGAGCCCCCCCCAAAATCTATGTTAACCGATATATTCTATTTATTAAATTTAAATCTAATACAGTAATAGAGCTCTGATGGAGAAGGAAATGGCAACCCACTCCAGTGTTCTTGCTTGGAGAATCTCATGGACTGAGGAGCCTGGTGGGCTGCAGTCCATGGGGTCACAAAGAGTCGGACATGACTGAGTGACTTTACTTACTTACTTACTTAATAGAGCTCTGAAATGGATGTAGAAATTCAGCATTCAATTTTAATGGTGGGATTTATTCAATGTATTACTTTTAATATTTTATCTCTAATTGCAAAAAGGTTCTTACTTCACATATGCCAGTGCATGTTATTTACAGGGTTGGTTTGTATAGTAAGTCTAGATTCCAAGAGCATCCTCTACCTTTAGTATTTCATGGACTCAATAAAAAATGGAAAACCTTAACAGGAAAAGGAGAGCTGCTCTTCAATCCAGTATTCTTGAGCTGGCTTCCTAATCCCTGACATATAGATAATCATTTTTGGCCTGTATCATGAAGCATGGGCATCAGATAATTGTAAATTTCTACCCAATTTAAATGAAAAGACTAAAAAAGGTCAAATGTCTATAACTTGATGATTCTAATTAAAAATGTTGAGTGAACCAAAAGTTTTTTTTACTAATTTTAAATTGAAATGATTGATGATAAAGAAGAAGATAGCAGTCATGTTGAGCTGAAAGAGTCTGTATACATACAGAATAAATCAACAACATTGACCACATTGTTATTAAAATTATGCATTTCTGGTATCAATATAAAACCTAAATGATAAGGTATTAATATAATATCATGCTGAAATATTCTAATCTCATGTTTTATGAAGATAAAACTGGGAATCTCTTATGTACATAAAAGTATCTGTTTCCTTTAGTATGTGTTCCACCTATATAAAAGATTAAATACATATTTCTGATGCAAATTGGTTATAAATCCTTAAAAAATAAGTTAAACTTAACTTTCATCATCTGTAAGGAATTTCCAAAATTTGAATTAAATTTTCTAAAACTTATTTAAAATGCAATCATTATTTTATCTCTCAAAACTGTTTAAAATCACTGTAAGTTTCAGGAAGTTTAACCAAGAGCATAAATGTTTTCGTATTACTGAAACACCATGTATAAAAGTTCTCATATTTATGGTACCACAGATATACCCCTTAGCTGTGCATGTGTGTATCAAGTGACTTCAGTCATGTCCAACTCTTTGCAGCCCATGGAAGGTCACGCCCCAGGGAAGGTCACCTACCAGGCTTCTCTGTCCATGGGATTCTCCCTCCAGGCAAGAATACTGGAGTGGGTTGCCATGCCATCCTCCAGGGGACCTTCCTGATCCAGGGACCAAACCAACGTCGGTGGTATATGGTGATCATAGCCGCCTTCCAGGGATCAAACCTGCGTCTCTTATATTTCCTGCATTGGCAGGCAGGTTCTTTACCAGTAGTGACACCTGGGGAACCCCTGCACCCCTTAGGTACATTTGTAATATTTAGCACTGATTTTCCATCAGAGCATTTTTAACCAGTAGTGTCATAAGGTACATCTTAGCTCAGATATTTTATTTTCTTTGCATTCCCGTCACATTTAAAACGCCAAAACTGAAGATCTTTCCTTGATCCGTGGCTTAACATTTTTCAATAATTTTGTGTTGTGATTTTTTTCATTGTCTGTATTTCTGCTTCCAGCTAACATAAATCTCATTTGCTATGAAGGCATTTTAAAGATTAGTACTATTAGATTACAATTAAGAATAAAGGGCTTTAAATGAGAAAGAACAGTTGCTCTTTTGTGTATTGCATATTTCCAGTACTGACTATCCACTGATTTGAGGCACAGATATACAAAGTAGTTAATACATACATTGAAAAATAATCTTCTGCATTATGCTGAGTGTACTGAAGAGTAAGTTCACAGAAACTGTGGGTGAAACAAATAAAGCAATATAAAGTAGCTAGTTCTATTAACGCAGCTATCTAAAAGTACTTGTATTGGCAGAAGAAAGTAATAGTAAACTGTCTTTGATGTCCTCAGAGATAGTATAAGTAGGAAATTTTGGTTTCTAGTTTTAAAGTGCTAATAGTGTTGTCTGAGGGAATGGCAAATGGCAATCCACTCCAGTACTTTTGCCTGGAGAATCCCGTGGACAGAGGAGTCTGGTGGGCTGCTGTTCATGGGGTTGCACAGAGTTGGACACGACTGAAGTGACTTAGCATGAATGCATGCATTGGAGAAGGAAATGGCAATCCACTCCAGTATTCTTGCCTGGAGAATCCCAGGGACAGAGGAACCTGGCAGGCTGTTGTCTATGGGGTTACACAGAGTCAGACATAACTGAAGTAACTTAGCAGCAGCAGCAGCAGTATTATCTGAAGTGAAANGCATGCATTGGAGAAGGAAATGGCAATCCACTCCAGTATTCTTGCCTGGAGAATCCCAGGGACAGAGGAACCTGGCAGGCTGTTGTCTATGGGGTTACACAGAGTCAGACATAACTGAAGTAACTTAGCAGCAGCAGCAGCAGTATTATCTGAAGTGAAAAAAGGTCAGCATTTTTCTAAACAAATACAAAAGCACCTGAAAAGGTTAAGCGAAATGAAATAACATATTGTATTTGATTAACTATGGATTGATTTAGATAGAAGACAGATAAATAGAGTGTAACAATAACAAAAGAAAAGGAGCAAGGTTAAATCAGTGATTGTCTCTTTTGTCAGATCAGGAGAAAATTTGTATGTTATCCTGTAGGTAAGAGGAAAACATAAAGGGATTTATACAATGGTATAACATAAAGTTTAATTTTGAAGCAATTATTTAGGTATTTAGCAGATAAATTAGAAGAGAAAGAAGCAGGGTAAAGTGACTACATAAAAGAATATTATACTTAAAAAAAAAGTAATAAGTTAGCACAACAGTGTGAATGGAGAAAAAGGCAGAGTAAGTTGCACCATTCCCAAATTCATGAACGTTCAGAGGTTGGGGTCTGGGGAACTTTGAAAATGAGTCTCAGGTCTTGGCTTCTGCATTGGGTGGTTGGATAGGTGATGACATAATTAGCAAGAGAGAAAATATAAGAGAAAGATGAGATTTGTGCTGAGGTAATCAAGGTAGAGAGAAAATTACTTAATGAGTTTGTCTTTACAGGTGACTGACTTGAAGTGTGGCTAATAGAATGAAGTTTGGTCAATAAGTATCTATCTAGGAAGTTTTTATCTTGTAGGTGGCTATAAAAATTTTGTAGTTGGATTATATGGCTTGAGAATTTTCAGAGTGCATACTAATGGCCAGGGAAGACGTTTAGCCCGAGAAAGTAATTTGTTTGTGTATTTATGTGTGTGTATGTATTTCTTTGAGACCTGCAGGTATTTGCAATAATTTTGATTTTAAATGTACATGGGTTAGGTGTGCATTCTCCTGCTGTCAAAAAGTGTTGCTGTTATTGTGTAGTCTCTAAGTCAGGCCTGATTCTTTTGCAACACCATGGACTGTGGCCAACCAGATCTTCTGTACCTGGGATTTTCCAGGCAAGAATATGTCAGTGGGTTGCCATTTCCTTTTCCAAGGGATCTTGAAGCCCAACTACCAAACCTGCATCTCTTGCTTTGCAGGCAGATTCTTTACCATTGAGCCAGCAGAAAAGCCAATACTATTGTTTTTATTAAATATTATTTATTATTTATAAAATGTGACACATTCTCGCAAAAACTCTGAGGTCTTAAAATGATGTATGAGCAAAACAATAATGAATGCTATCTGTTTTTGTTTATTTTAGCAAAAATAAAATTAAATTCTGCTAAGGGCATTTTCTCATTTTTGTAACAACTAAGATTGTTCCACACTTAAGTCTCCAGATTTAATCTTTATTTTATTAAAAACACTGTTGAAAGAACTAGTCTATTTTTTTCCAGAGAGAAAAACAAGTGTGAGAAGTTTTAATTTTAATCCAAGATTTGTCCCAGTATTTTATTACTTTTTCACATTTTACTACTTGCCTAGACAATTTCTCATGCCTTTACAAAACTTGAATCTGACTTCTCCATACACAGAATAATCTGATTTCAAGAAGTCTCCCACATAGAAATTGTGTGCAGGATAATTTTGAAACTCAAAATGTTATTTCTACATGTTAAAGTTATCTTAGAGCAACTGACAACTATCAATTCATTTTTAAAATCTTTGAATACTTTCAGTATCAATTAGCTTGAAAAACATATTAATAGAAATAAAAATGTATTATATAGTATTAAAATTCATCAAATTATAAAATGGTATTAAANTTATACACATCTCAACTGACAACTATCAATTCATTTTTAAAATCTTTGAATACTTTCAGTATCAATTAGCTTGAAAAACATATTAATAGAAATAAAAATGTATTATATAGTATTAAAATTCATCAAATTATAAAATGGTATTAAATAATGGCACAGCAAAGTCATTTTTATATTATCACTTATGTGAAATTACCTAACATAACTCAATTATAGTCCTTCATGTGAGCATTTGAAAATAATATGCCTTATAACCTAATATAAATAAAATTAATATTCATGATAACTAAAAGAGAAAGATTTTGATAATAATGTTAAAAGTAAGATTTTTGTTTCTAATCCTGAAATATTGCAAGTGTGTTAATTCAGTTATGATCCTCAGTGCCTGGAATGTGGTAAGCATTTTGAGAAAAGTTTTTTGAATTAAAGAAATGAAAGAGCAAATCAGTTATGAATGAATGCATGCATGCTAAGTCACTTCAGTCGTGTCTCACTCTGTGCGACCCTATGAATTTCAGCTGCCAGGCTCCTCTGTCCATGCGACTCTCCAGGCAAGAATACTTGAGTGAGTTACCATGCCCTCCTCCAGGGGAACCCAGAGACTCAACCTGCCTCTCTTTGTCTCCTGCACTGGTAGGTGTTCTTTAGCACTTACACCACCTGAGAAGTCCAAATGAGGTGAGGTGAGGTGAAGTCGCTCAGTCGTGTCCGACTCTTTGCGACCCCGTGGACTGTAACCTACTAGGCGTCTCTGTCCATGGGATTCTCCAGGCAAGAATCCTGGAGTGGGTTGCCGTTTCATACACATAAATAGTCCCAGATCTTGCTGCTGCTGCTAAGTCGCTTTAGTCGTGTCCAACTCTGTGTGANGACTCTTTGCGACCCCGTGGACTGTAACCTACTAGGCGTCTCTGTCCATGGGATTCTCCAGGCAAGAATCCTGGAGTGGGTTGCCGTTTCATACACATAAATAGTCCCAGATCTTGCTGCTGCTGCTAAGTCGCTTTAGTCGTGTCCAACTCTGTGTGACCCCATAGACTGCAGCCCATCAGGCTCTCCCATCCCTGGGATTCTCCAGGCAAGAACACTGGAGTGGGTTGCCATTTCCCAGATCTTACTATTTTCCTAATTCCCAGAAGCTGAAAGAAATTTAAGTGTGAACCAAAACCAATACAATATTGTAAAGTTAAAAAAAAATAAAAAGAAAAAAGAAAAAACAAAATATATCAGCTTTATCCAATACACACAAAGAACTGGTTGGAAAATGTTCTTAGCATATGTCAGAATCAGCCCTGTGATATGTCCACTAATCAACCTGCAACAGTGGTTTTGAATTTGAAATGAAACTAAAACTCATGAGACACAATGAGCTTTACCCATAACAAAAATCTATATAGATTTCACTGAAGTGGATATCTCATGATGACATGAATGTCCCAGATTTGCTCCTTATGTGGTAAACTTACTGTCAAGACAGATGTGACTGAGAGAGAATGGACCAATTCATTTAGAAAAGCTGCCATGTCTGGGGTCACTTCAGCTTGGATACTTGCTGTGCAGGTAGCCATTTCAGTGATATTTAATTAGTATCTATTCTCCAGTCCACTCATTCTCCTGTCCAACTGTGTTCACCAATAAAGTTTAATCATTAACTTTTCATCTATCAATAATTAACTGTGAAGTATAGAGAGTTAGTTTAATTCATAGTTAACCTCATCCAGTACTTACTTATCTTAGATCTGGATTCATTCTATAGATGCCTTGAATTTGCATTGCAATTAAAATACAAACCTTAGGCATTGCTCAAGCCAAAATTAAGGCATAAACCAGCTATTAACCTTTTACTTCCATGATATCTGTAGAAGCAGCTCTAAGCACAGATCCCTTGACAGAACTTCTTATCAAAGACATCTTGAAAATGCATAGGCTGAATCAAATTACTTGCACGCATTAACGTTTGAAGACTCTGCCAGTTCCTTTGGAAATCTACCAATTTGGACTATTCCCTAGTGACTCAGATGGTAAAGAATCTGCCTGCAATGCAGGAGACTCAGGTTCTATCCCTGGGTCAGAAAGATCCCCTGTAGAAGGGCATGGCAAACCACTTCAGTGATCTTGCTGGATAATCCAGCGGACAGAAGAGACTGGCAGGCTAGAGTTCATGGGGTCACACAGAGTCGGACACAACTGAGTGGCTTTCACTTTTACGGTTCACCCACAAAATAAGTGTTTGTCCATTATTAGCCACTAACAGTGGGTAATTTTGTTTTTATTATTATTAATTGAAGTATAAGTGACATACAATAAGCTACACATATTTAAAGTGAGTATTTGTTAAATTTCAACCGTTAAAACTGTAACCAAATCATGATAATGAACATATCTATCACCTCCAAAAAGTATCTGTACTATGCTCTTCCCAGTCCCATCCTGGAGCCAGTCAGTGTATTTTTTTTTTTAATATCACTATAGATTACTATACATTTTCTAGAACTTACATTAGAAAAGAATAAAGTATAATTTTGGCTTCTTTCATGTCACATAATTATTTTTGAGATACATTGAACTTATAACATATCATTCCTTTTTATTTCTGAATAGTAGTCTGATATTTGGATATGAGTATATTTTTTGATTGACCTGCTGATAAGATACTTGGATTGATTCCTTTTTTCATCTACATGCTTGAAGCTACTGTGAACATTCCTCTATATGTCTTCATATGGACATATGTTTTCATTACTCTTAGTTCAATACGTAGGAGTGAAGTCTAGGATTGCATCTAGGATTAATTCCATTATAATTAAAGACCTAAGATTGTATGTTCAGTTCAGTTCAGTTCATTTGCAACACCACAGTCCAAATGCATCAATTTTCTGGCACTCAGCTTTCTTTGTAGTCCAACTCTCACATCCATACATTACTACTGGAAAAACCAAAGCCTTGACTGGACACACCTTTGTTGGCAAAGTAAGGTCTTTGCCTTTTAATATGCTTTCTAGGTTGATCTTAACTTTTCTTCGAAGTAGCAAGAGTCTTTTAATTTTGTGGCTACAGTTAGCATCTGCAGGGATTTTCGAGAACCTAAAAATAGAATCTGTCACTGTTTGCACTGTTTCTCCATCTATTTGCCATGAAGTGATGTGACCAGATGCCATGATATTAGTTTTCTGAATGTTGAGCTTTAAGCCAACATTTACTCTCTTCTTTCACTTCCATCAAGAGGCTGTTTAGTTTTCTTCTTCACTTCCTGCCATAAGGATGGTGTCATCTGCATATCTGAGGTTATTGACATTTCTCCCGGCAATCTTGATTCCAGCTTGTGCTTCTTCCAGCCCAGCATTTCTCATGATGTACTCTGCATATAAGTTAAATAAGCAGGGTGACAACATACAGTCTTGACGTACTCCTTTTCCTATTTGGAACCAGTCTGTTGTTCCTTGCCCAGTTTTAACTGTTACTTCCTAACCTGCATACAGATTTCTCAGAAGCTGGTCTGGTTTCCATCCCTTTCAGAATTTCCCACAGTTCACTGTGATCCACACTGTCAAAGGCTTTGGCAAAATCAATAAAGCAGAAATAGATATTTTTCTGGAAGTCTCTTGCTTTTTTGTTGAAGTCTTGCTTAGAGAATTTTGAGCATTACTTTACTAGTATGTGAGATGAGTGCAATTGTACAGTAGTTTGAACATTCTTTAACATTGCCTTTCTTTGGGATTGGGATGAAAAATGACCTTTTCCAGTCCTGTGCCCACTGCTGAGTTTTCCAAATTTGCTGGCATATTGAGGGCAGCACTTTCACAGCGTCATCTTTTAGGGTTTTAAATAGGTCAACTGGCATTCCATCACCTCCACTAGCTTTGTTTGTAGTGATGCTTGCTAAGGCCCACTTGACTGCACATTCCAGGTGGCTGGCTCTAGGTGGATGAACACAGCATTGTGATTATCTGGGTCACAAAGAAATTTTTTTTTTTTTTGTACAGTTCTGTGTATTCTTGCCACCTCTTCTTAATCTCTTCTGCTTCTGTTAGGTCCATACCATTTCTGTCCTTTATTGAGCCTATCTTTGCATGAAATATTCTGTTGATATCTCTAATTTCCTTGAAGATATCTGTAGTCTTGCCCATTCTGTTGTTTTCCTCTATTTCTTTGCACTGGTCACTGAGGAAAGCTGTCTTATCTCTCCTTGCTATTCTTTGGAACTCTGCGTTCAGATGGGTATATCTTTCCTCTTCCCCTTTGCTTTTTGCTTTTCTTCTTTTCACAGCTATTTGCAAGGCTTCCTCAGACAGCCATTTTGCTTTCTGATGTTTCTTTTTTGGGGGGATGGTCTTGATCCCTATTTCGTGTTCAGTGTCACTAACCTTCATTCATAGTTCATCAGGCAATCTGTCTATCAGGTCTAATCCCTTAAATCTACTTCTCACTTCCACTGTATAATTGTAAGGGATTTGATTTAGGTCATACCTGAATGGTCTAGTGGTTTTCCCTACTTTCTTCAATTTCAGTCTGAATTTGACAATAAGGAGTTCATGATCTAAACCACAGTCAGCTCCTGGTCTTTCTTTTGCTGACTGTATAGAGCTTCTCCATCTTTGGCTGCAAAGAATAAAATCAATGTTTTTTCAGTGTTGGCCATCTGGCAACATCCGTGTGTAGTCTTCTCTTGTATTACGGGAAGAGGGTGTATGTGTTCTCTTGGCAAAACTCTATGAGCGTTGGCCCTGCTTCATTCTGTACTCCAGGGCCAAATTTGCCTGTTGCTCCACATGTTTCTTGACTTCCTACTTTTGCATTCCAGTCCCCTATAATGAAAAGGACATCTTTTTTGGGGTGTTAATTCTAAAAGTTCATAGCAAGCACTCTCTTCCAACAACTAGGAAATTTACTGAAATGACTGTTTGAGTATTAATAACACAATTAGGTAATTGTGGGTAAGTGAAGTACAGAATAGGATTGTCACAAATGATTAGAAGGAATAGCTGAGAATATTATAAGGGACCTATATTGCAAATAAAGTGGTGCAGAGTTATTTGATGAACTTAGATTGGTTAAAAATGCGTATGACAAAAAATAGTTAAACTAAGAATTAGTTTAATTGATTTTCTTAGTTGTTTAATTGATTTTCTCTGCTTTATTTTCATCTTATTTATTTCTGCTCTAGTATTTTCTGTTTCTTTAATTTTACTAACCTTGTGCTTTGTTATAGATATGAATTTGAGCAAACTCTGGGAGACAGTGGAGGACAGAAGAGCCTGGCATGCTTCAGTCCATGGGGTCACAGAGAGTTGGACATGACTAAACAACAATTATCTTTCTTAGTTCCTCAGAGTATAAAGTTAGATTGTTTTTGAGATATTTCTTATTTCTTAAGTTGGGCGTTTATCACATAAACTTCTTCTTAGAATTGCTTTTACTGTATCCCGCAAATTTGGTATATTTACATTTTTGTTTCTCTTAAGATACTTTTTAATCTCTCTTTTGATCCCTCTTTTTGATCCTTTGGTTGTTAAGTAGCATGTTGTTTACTCTTCACATATTTACAGAGTTTTTTAGTTTTCGGTCTTCATGTAATTTCTGATTTTTTTTTTCATTTAATTTCTCAGTTCAGTACAGTCACTTAGTCGTGTCCAACTCTTTGTGACCCCTGAATCGCAGCATGCCAGGCCTCCCTGTCCATCAAGTCCTAGAGTTCATGCAAATGCATGTGCATCGAGTCATTGATGCCATCCAACCATCTCGTCCTCTGTCATCCCCTTCTCCTCCTGCCCCCAATCCCTCCCAGCATCAGGGTCTTTCCAATGAGTCACCTCTTCACATCAGGTGGCCGGAGTATTGGAGTTTCAGATTCAGCAGCAGTCATTCCAATGAATACCCAGGACTGATCTCCTTTAGGATGGATTGGTTGGATCTCCTTGCAGTCCAAGGGATGCTCAAGTGTCTTCTCTGACACCGCAGTTCAAAATGGGGAACACGTGTAAACCCATGGCAGGTTCATGTTGATGTATGGCAAAACCAATACAGTATTGTAAAGTAATTAGCCTCCAATTAAAATAGATAAAGTTATATTAAAACAAAACAAAAGCATCAATTCTTCAGAGCTCAGCTTTCTTCCCAGTCCAACTCACACATCCATATCTGACCACTGGAGAAACCATAGCCTTGACTAGACAGACCTTTGTTGAAAAAGTAATGTCTCTGCTTTTTAATATACTGTCTACGTTGGTCATAACTTTCCTTCCAAAGAGTAGCGCCTTTTAATTTCAGTGCTGTAATCACCATCTACAGTGATTTTGGAGCCCCAAAATATAAAGTCTGACACTGCCTTCACTGTTTCCCCATCTATTTGCCATGAACTTATGGAACAAGATGCCATGATCTTAGTTTTCTGAATGTTGAGCTTTAAGACAACTTTTTCACTTTCACTTTCATCAAAAGGCTTTTTAGTTCTTTTTTACTTTCTGCCATAATGGTGGTGTCATCTGCATATCTGAGGTTATTGATATTTCTTCTGGAAATCTTGATTTCAGCTTGTGCTTCTTTCAGCCCAGTGTTTCTCATGTTGTACTCTGCATATAAGTTAAATAAGCAGGGTGACAATATACAGCCTTGATATACTCCTTTTCCTATTTGGAACCAATCTGTTGTTCCATCTCCAGTTCTAACTGTTGCTTTCTGAACTGCATATAGGTTTCTCAAGAGGCAGGTCAGGTGGTCTGGTATTCCCATCTCTTTCAAAATTTTCCACAGATTAATATGATCCACACAGTCAAAGGCTTTGTCATAGTCAATAAAGCAGAAATAGATGTTTTTCTGGAACTCTTTTGCTTTTTTCAGTGATCCAGCGGACGTTGGCAATTTGATCTCTGGTTCCTCTGCCTTTTCTAAAACCAGCTTGAACATCTGGAAGTTCACGGTTCATGTATTGCTGAAGCCCAGCTTGGAGAATTTTGAGCATCACTTAACTAGTGTGTGAGATGAGTACAGTTGTGTGTTAGTTTGAGCATTCTTTGGCATTTCCTTTCTCTAGTTCCTACTATTGTGATCAGAAATGTGCTTTCAATAATTCCATTCTTCTGAATATTATTAAGCTTGTGTTGTGGCCTAACATATGATATGTTCTATATAATGTTTCATGTGCACTTGAGTATTTGTATCCTGTTGCATTTCATAGCTCATTTTGGTAGAGTTGATTCTTGGAAAAGATAAACAAAATCGAGAGAACATAACTGAACTAGTTAAACTGACCAAAAAAAAAAAAGGAGAAGAGAGAGAAAAAGAAGACACCAAATCAAGAATGATAGAAGAGATGTTATAGTTTAAAGATTCATAAGAGAATACTATCAGCAGTCAAGCCCAGCTCTGGTGGCTCAGATGGTCAAGGATCTGCCTGTAATACAGGAGACCCAGGTTGGATCCCTTGGTTGGTAAAATCTCCTTGAGAAGGGAATGGCTACATATCCCAATATTCTTGCCTGTAGAATTTCGTGGCTTGAGAAGCCTGGGGGTGCTACCATCCCTGGATTAGCAGAGTAGGAACCAACTGAGTGAGTGACTCATTCTATGAGCAGTCGTGTACAGACAAGTTGAGCAATCTAAATAAATAGATTTTTAGAAACATACAGCCCACCAAGACTGAATCATGATGAAGTAGAAAACTTGAACAGACCTATTACTAATAAGGAGACTGACTCCCAACAAACAGAAAAAAAAAAAAAAAAACAAAACAGACAGGCATGTAGCTTCATTGGTGAATTCTACCAGATATACAAATTAAAATTAATATCAGTTCTTCTCAGGCATTATAAAAAAGAGTAGAACAGGATGGAACTCTTGCAAACTCATTTTATGAGGCCAGTATTGTGCTGATACAAAAACCAAATAAGGACATTAAACAAAAAAGGAAGTTTACAGGCCTTAATATCTTTGATGAGCATAGATGTAAAAATGCCCAACAATATTTAACAGGCCAAATTAAACAATACATTACAAGTGTCATTTGATCACACCATGTTTAAATGGCATGTATTCTAGAGTTGGTTCAATATCCCCAGGTCAATAAATGTGATATGCTACATTAACAAAATAAAAATTATTTGATCTCATAGATGCAGAAAAGTCTTGAAAAATTCAACATCCATAGGGAGCCTACCTCAAACACAAAAGCCATCCTTGATAAGACCATAGCTAACATCCTGCTCAGCAGTGAAAATTAAAAATATTTTCCTCTAACATCAGGAATAAGACAAAGATGCCCACTTTCACCACTTTCATGCAACTTTATATTGGAAGTCCTATACAGAGTAATTATGCAGGGAAGAGAAATAAAAAATATCCAAATTGAAGAAATAAGTCTCCTATTTACATGTGGCATGATTTTTTTTTTAACTTTTATTTTTACTTTACAATACTGTATTAGTTTTGCCATACATTGACATGAATCTGCCACGGGTGTACATGTGGCATGATTTTATATATAGAAAAACTTCGAATCCATCAAAAACCATTAGAACTGATAAACAAATTCAGTAAAGTTATTGAATTGGTCCATAGTGCTTTTTAGGTCTACTGTAGCCTTCTACTTTTCTGTCTGTGCATTCTATTAATTTTTGACAGTTTCATATTGAAACTGAAACTAAAAGTTTATCTGCTTAATAATAAATATAATTTAAAGTGGAACTGTATGTTAGTTAGTTTGTTCTGTATTTTTAAAGTCTCCTGTAAATGTGTTATCATACTTTCATAATTTAAACAAGAAAAAATGAAATCATCAATTTCCTGAAAAAAAAATTAAGTGAGACTACATCAAACTAAAAAGCTTCTTTTGATAAAACGAAACTATCAATCTACTGAATGGGAGAAAATGTTTGAAAGTCATATATCTGGGGTTAATATCCAAAGTATGTAAAGAACTCATGCAACTCAATTGCTAATATACAAACAATACACCTTTTAAATGGTACTGGTACTGAACCAAGACTTTTTTTTTTTCAAAGAATATATACATATGGCCAGTAGATGCATAATAAGTTGCTCAACATCACTAATAATCAGTGAGATAAGGTTCCTCTGCCTTTTCTAAAACCAGCTTGAACATCTGGAAGTTCACGGTTCATGTATTGCTGAAGCCCAGCTTGGAGAATTTTGAGCATCACTTAACTAGTGTGTGAGATGAGTACAGTTGTGTGTTAGTTTGAGCATTCTTTGGCATTTCCTTTCTCTAGTTCCTACTATTGTGATCAGAAATGTGCTTTCAATAATTCCATTCTTCTGAATATTATTAAGCTTGTGTTGTGGCCTAACATATGATATGTTCTATATAATGTTTCATGTGCACTTGAGTATTTGTATCCTGTTGCATTTCATAGCTCATTTTGGTAGAGTTGATTCTTGGAAAAGATAAACAAAATCGAGAGAACATAACTGAACTAGTTAAACTGACCAAAAAAAAAAAAGGAGAAGAGAGAGAAAAAGAAGACACCAAATCAAGAATGATAGAAGAGATGTTATAGTTTAAAGATTCATAAGAGAATACTATCAGCAGTCAAGCCCAGCTCTGGTGGCTCAGATGGTCAAGGATCTGCCTGTAATACAGGAGACCCAGGTTGGATCCCTTGGTTGGTAAAATCTCCTTGAGAAGGGAATGGCTACATATCCCAATATTCTTGCCTGTAGAATTTCGTGGCTTGAGAAGCCTGGGGGTGCTACCATCCCTGGATTAGCAGAGTAGGAACCAACTGAGTGAGTGACTCATTCTATGAGCAGTCGTGTACAGACAAGTTGAGCAATCTAAATAAATAGATTTTTAGAAACATACAGCCCACCAAGACTGAATCATGATGAAGTAGAAAACTTGAACAGACCTATTACTAATAAGGAGACTGACTCCCAACAAACAGAAAAAAAAAAAAAAAAACAAAACAGACAGGCATGTAGCTTCATTGGTGAATTCTACCAGATATACAAATTAAAATTAATATCAGTTCTTCTCAGGCATTATAAAAAAGAGTAGAACAGGATGGAACTCTTGCAAACTCATTTTATGAGGCCAGTATTGTGCTGATACAAAAACCAAATAAGGACATTAAACAAAAAAGGAAGTTTACAGGCCTTAATATCTTTGATGAGCATAGATGTAAAAATGCCCAACAATATTTAACAGGCCAAATTAAACAATACATTACAAGTGTCATTTGATCACACCATGTTTAAATGGCATGTATTCTAGAGTTGGTTCAATATCCCCAGGTCAATAAATGTGATATGCTACATTAACAAAATAAAAATTATTTGATCTCATAGATGCAGAAAAGTCTTGAAAAATTCAACATCCATAGGGAGCCTACCTCAAACACAAAAGCCATCCTTGATAAGACCATAGCTAACATCCTGCTCAGCAGTGAAAATTAAAAATATTTTCCTCTAACATCAGGAATAAGACAAAGATGCCCACTTTCACCACTTTCATGCAACTTTATATTGGAAGTCCTATACAGAGTAATTATGCAGGGAAGAGAAATAAAAAATATCCAAATTGAAGAAATAAGTCTCCTATTTACATGTGGCATGATTTTTTTTTTAACTTTTATTTTTACTTTACAATACTGTATTAGTTTTGCCATACATTGACATGAATCTGCCACGGGTGTACATGTGGCATGATTTTATATATAGAAAAACTTCGAATCCATCAAAAACCATTAGAACTGATAAACAAATTCAGTAAAGTTATTGAATTGGTCCATAGTGCTTTTTAGGTCTACTGTAGCCTTCTACTTTTCTGTCTGTGCATTCTATTAATTTTTGACAGTTTCATATTGAAACTGAAACTAAAAGTTTATCTGCTTAATAATAAATATAATTTAAAGTGGAACTGTATGTTAGTTAGTTTGTTCTGTATTTTTAAAGTCTCCTGTAAATGTGTTATCATACTTTCATAATTTAAACAAGAAAAAATGAAATCATCAATTTCCTGAAAAAAAAATTAAGTGAGACTACATCAAACTAAAAAGCTTCTTTTGATAAAACGAAACTATCAATCTACTGAATGGGAGAAAATGTTTGAAAGTCATATATCTGGGGTTAATATCCAAAGTATGTAAAGAACTCATGCAACTCAATTGCTAATATACAAACAATACACCTTTTAAATGGTACTGGTACTGAACCAAGACTTTTTTTTTTTCAAAGAATATATACATATGGCCAGTAGATGCATAATAAGTTGCTCAACATCACTAATAATCAGTGAGATACAAACGAAACCACAATAAGATGTCACCTTACACCTGTTATAATGAGTATTATCCAGAAGACTAGAAATGTCCAGTGTTGGCGAGGATCTAGGGAAAAGGAAGGAACCCTGGTGCTCTGTTCATAGAAATGTACTTTGATGTAGTTTCTGTGGAAAACACTGTTGAGGTTCCTAAAAAAAAATTATGATACAGTGATTCCATTTCTGGATATTTATTTGATGAAAAGAAAGACATTGAGTGGAAAAGATTTATGAACCTCTATGCTCATTAGATGGGAGAACGAGATAGCAATGCACTCCAGTATTCTTGCCTGGAGAATCCTGTGGACAGAGAAGCCTGATGGGCTGCTGTCCATAGGGTCACACAGAGTTGGACATGACTGAAGCGACTTAGCATGCATGCATGCATTGGAGAAGGAAATGGCAACCCACTCCAGCATTCTTGCGGAGAATCCCAGGGACAGAGGAGTCTGGTGGGCTGCCATCTATAGGGTCACACAGAATCGGATGCGACTGAAGCAACTTAGCAGCAGCANTGACTGAAGCGACTTAGCATGCATGCATGCATTGGAGAAGGAAATGGCAACCCACTCCAGCATTCTTGCGGAGAATCCCAGGGACAGAGGAGTCTGGTGGGCTGCCATCTATAGGGTCACACAGAATCGGATGCGACTGAAGCAACTTAGCAGCAGCAGCATTCTCATTAGAACATTAAATACGATGGCCAACATATAGAAACAACCTAAGTGCCATCACTGGATGACTGGATAAAAAATAATGTGTGTATGTTTGTGTGTGTGTACACATATATATATGTGTACGTATATATATACACACACACAATGGAATATTACTAGCCACAAAAAAGAATGAAATATTGCCATTTGTGACAACAAATGGACCTCAAGCGCATGATGCTAAGTGATACAAGTCAAATGGAGAAAGACAAATGCTAGACTGATCTCTCTTATATATGAAATCTTTGGGGAAGGCAAAGGCACCCCACCCCAGTACTCTTGCCTGGAAAATCCAATGGACGGAGTAGCCTGGTGGGCTGCAGTCCATGGGGTCGCTAACAGTCGGACAGACTGAGCGACTTCACTTTCACTTTTCTCTTTTATGCATTGGAGAAGGAAATGGCAACCCACTCCAGTATTCTTGCCTGGAGAATCCCAGGGATGGGGGAGCCTGGTGGGCTGCCATCTATGGGGTCACACAGAGTCGGACACGACTGAAGTGACTTAGCAGCAGCAGCATATATGAAATCTTACTAACAACAGCTACAACCAAGCTCATAGATACAGAGAACAGATTAGAAAAGATTGATGATTGCCAGAAATGGGATAGTGGAGGGTGAAAGAAATGTATGAAGCAGGTCAAGAGATATAAACAAAAAATACTATACCTTTCATCTATATTTCTTTTATTTACAGGATAACTTTTTTGAGGGGTATCAATAGTATTAATTTTTTTCTGATCATTTTATTTTCCCTTTTATTTTTAATTAATTTATTTTAACCGAAGATAATTATTTAAATTAGGAGCGAGAATATTGCTGTGATTTAACCCTATTTG
Organism: Oreotragus oreotragus; assembly: GCA_006410675.1. Taxonomy (NCBI): domain Eukaryota; kingdom Metazoa; phylum Chordata; class Mammalia; order Artiodactyla; family Bovidae; genus Oreotragus; species Oreotragus oreotragus. The sequence goes on from SJYX01024862.1 coordinate 87,735, forward strand.
TGTCTTTTCCATAAAGTTTTTTTTTTGTAGTAACCAAAACCTATTTATTAATGGAATTATATAATGAAAAGACCCTTAACACTGTACATACACATAGTGAACTTGGTGCAAAATTGCTCATTGAGTTTTTTAAATTTTTTTTAATTTCTTATATGATATTATACATGTTTCAATGCCATTCTCCCAAATCAACCCACCCTCTCCCTCTCCCACAGAGTCCAAAAGACTGTTCTATACATCTGTGTCTCTTTTGCTGTCTCACATACAGCTGTCTCTTATACACATCTAGATGTGTATAAGAGACAGTTTCTGAACTGCATATAGGTTTCTCAAGAGGCAGGTCAGGTGGTCTGGTATGCCCATCTCTTTCAGAATTTTCCAGAGTTTATTGTGGCCCACANTGTGTCTCTTTTGCTGTCTCACATACAGGGTTATCATTGCCATCTTTCTAAATTCCATATATATGTGTTAAAATACTGTATTGGTGTTTTTCTTTCTGGCTTACTTCACTCTGTATAATTGGCTCCAGTTTCATCCCCCTCATTAGAACTGATTCAAATGTATTCCTCACAAAGTTTTAATAGAATGTAAATCCATGGAAATTGAGGAATGTGTCACATTTCATGTCTGGCTTTTAGGGAGAACCTTCATATCTCTTGCTTCATGTTTCCAGGAGGAAGGGTTTCCATGGAATAAATAATGTTACCACCATGGCAAGGTTAATGCCTTACTTGACTGGTGAGATTGGGAGAAGAGATGAGTTTAGTCTTCTGGATGCTCTATATTTAAAATTCTTTAAAACCACTTTCACTGCTATTTCATGTAGTAAACTTATAGGGAAAGTGGAAAATATAGTTTTTTTTAATGAAAGTGAAAAAAGGTATATTGCAAATTCTTAAGCAACCATTGATTTTTTAAAAAAGTACAATTGTTAGAGTAGAGGGCAGATAAGATGGAATCATATAAAATGACCATTTAAAATGAGAGAAGGCAGAAAAGCACAAAGGACCAATAAAATACTATTCAAAGGAAATTGAAGAAACTGTTAATTTCAATCAAAGCTGACTTCAGAAAAGGGGAAATTATCAGAGATAATTATGGACCAGTTTTTCATGAAAACACATTGTTGATGTTGTTCAGTTATTCAGTCGCTCAGTCGTGTCCAACTCTTTGCAATCCCATGGATTGCAAAACACCAGGCTTCCCTGTCCATCACTAACTCCCGGAGCTTGCTCAAACTCATGTTCATTGAGTCGGTGATGCCATCCAACCCTCTTGTCCTCTGTTATGCCCTTTTCCTGCCTTCACTCTTTCCCAGCATCAGGGTCTTTTCTAATGAGTCAGTTCTTTGTATCAGGTGGCTAAAGTATTGGAACTTCAGCATCAGTCCTTCCAACGAATATTTAGGATTGATTTCCTGTAAGAAAGCATAATAAAGCTAAATATGTATGTACCTAAAAGAATGTCAAAATACAATTAAAAGGAGAAATAGACAAGTTCATTAACATTATTCAGAGACTTCACCCTTCCATAAGTAATTGATAGTAATCAATAGGTAAGCCATTGTAAGATAATCAAGAGTTTGAAAATTAGTAAAGATAGAGGTGACCCAAACAGCATTACCAGTGAACTTGTTCTATGTGACAGTCATTGAATACTTCAGTACATTGAACAAATACACATTCTTCTCAAGCTCATTTGGAATATTCTCCAAGACATATAACATTATGGGCCATAAAACACTGTAACAAATTAGAAGATGGGACGTCATATAAAACATACTCCCAGACAAAAATGGAATTAAATAAAACCTCAATGACTGAAAGATGGCTGGTTATTCCCAAATACTTGCAAAGAAAGCAACAGACTTCTCAATAATGTGTTTTGAACTAAATGAAAATGAAACTCCTTAAAAATTTTGAGAGGCACTGGAAACAGTAGAGAAAATTTTACAACATTGAATGCATATATTAGAAAATAAAGATCTGAAATGTTCAATTTAAGATTCTACCTCAAGAAATTAATGAGTAATTTAAGGTTAAAGTAAGAAGAAAAGATATAATAATAAATTGACAAAATGATGAAATTAAAAATGGAAAAAAGAATAAAAGCAAATTATTAATAAAGATTAGTAAAATTGATAAACTCTAACCAGGCAAACCAAGAAAGTTAGGATCTTTCTTCATATACTGAGATCTTCTTTTTTTTGTAGCTTTTCACAGTTATATCCTTACATATTTTGATAGCATATATATACCCTTGATATCAGGGCTTCCCAAGTGGCTCAGTGGTAAAGAATCCTCCTGCCAGTACAGGAGATGCAGGAGACACAGGTTCAATCCCTGAGTCTGGAAGATCCCCTGGAAGAGGAAATCACAAGCCACTCCAGTATTCTTGCCTGGAAAAGCCTGTGGGCAAAGGAGCCTGGTGGGTTATAGTCCATGGGGTGGAAAAGATTTAGATATGACTTAGCAACCAAGCACACGCACACCCTTGATGTTATATAAAAATGGTATTTGTCTTTTTTTAAATTTAAATATATCTGGCATTTATATTTTATGGTCTATCTCTGAAAATCCATATTTCCAGGTGAAAATGAGAAAAAAAAATACAAATCCCAGTTGAGAAACATTCTACGAAATACCTGAGCAATATTGACCAAAATTGTAAAGGTCATCAAAAACAAAGAATATTTGAGAAAACTTTAGAGCATGCAGGAGCTTCAGTAGACATAATTGACAGTAATGTGTATCATATATAGGGCACAGAAGAGTCTCTGAAGCAATTTATTTTTCTAGATTATAAATATTTGTGGGACATGCACTTTATCCTCAATACTAGAAATACACTTCAAGTGTATAGAAAAATGATCATCTTCCTACTTTGTAAAATGAACATTATTAAGTTTGGGTTTTTATTCAGATTAAAAATGAAATAGTAAGAGTACCTCTAGGTAAAGTAATAGATGCTTGCTGGTTGATTGAACAGACTGTTGCTGTTACAGGTTTTTTTGTTATTTTTTATGTATTTTTAGTATCGTGAACAGCTTTTTAAAAATGGAGAATAGATTTCATTATAATAGCTCTTAATTTTATAGATGAGCAGGAAGCTCAGATGAATAGCATACCTGATGTGTCACAGTGAGGAAAAAAGCAAAAAATTCATGTTTTTCTCCCTGTATTGTCCAAAATGTTATAAATCTTTTAAAATTAATCATATTTCTCATATAGACACATTGCTGACATGTATTTCATGAACTCCCATTCTTATCTCAGAAGCCTAATTTTCTTTTATAAAATTACAGTAATATGAAAACATATTTTAAAATCATAACTACTTTCTGGTGCTAGCATAGATGCTCATAGTAATCTCAATCTGGCCTTGAAAAAATAAAAATAGGCAGCTTTATTTGGTAAAAATCAAATTATACCTATCCTAATTACACCTATGGAACATACTGTTCTCATTTCCACTGATCAGTGATCAGGTAAGCAGGAGAATTTCACACATATCATTTGAAAGAGTCTAATCATCTGCCAAATAGGCTTTGGTTTAATGTTAACAGGAGAGCCATAAAGAGATTTATAACTCTGAAATAAACCAGAATGTGGCCATCTGCTACAATAGATATAGAATCAATTTTGAACAAGGCTTTCCCCCCTACTTTGTGTCCTTTAGAAAAATTAATTAGACTAAGTTATAAAATTCAGACTCATTTTAGAAATAATAGTTATGTCCAATCTAGTCTTATTGCTTCTTAAATCTTACTAATAAGGAAATGTATTTAAGCAAGGTAAGTAGAAATATTTTGAAGATATCCAAACTTCTCATCATAATCAAAGAATAAGAAAGAAAAAAAAGGAGTTAATATAATACTAAGCATGGGAACAGGCTCCATGTATACAGATTCAGTAATTTTAGGGGAACTTTGTAAATAACTATATTCATTAAAATGTTTTTGGCCAGGAACAAATAGACTTTGAAAATGAGCCATAATGAAGTTGTTAAATACATGCCAACTCAAACATTAACAAGTAAGGCCAGGATTTCTTTAAATTCTTTGATTATCTTTGATTATGAAATTAATTTCCTATTCATATATGTAGCAACACTAAAATTTAATAAATTTAATAATTCTACTTTTGAATTGTACAAAATGTTTATATTATTATAGTATGCATTTCCATTTATATTGTAGTCATTATGAAGTTTATAATTTTTAAGCATCAGTAATTCCATTTATATTATAGTCATTATGAAATTTATAATTTTAAGCATCAATAATCCTTACTTTGGAGAAAGCAATGCCTCCCCACTCCAGTACTCTTGCCTGGCAAATCCCATGGGGTCGCGAAGAGTCGGATACGACTGAGCGACTTCACTTTCACTTTTCACTTTCATGCATTGGAGAAGGAAATGGCAGCCCACTCCAGTGTTCTTGCCTGGAGAATCCCAGGGATGGGGGAGCCTGGTGGGCTGCCGTCTATGGGGTCACACAGAGTTGGACATGACTGAAGCGACTTAGCAGTAGCAGCAGCAATCCTTAATTCTGACCAAAGCTGTAATTTAATCTTTATGTTTATTATTTGTGACATATTCCCATGTGCTAAGCTGATAACCTTACATGTGTTTTCCTTTTTGTTATTCATTGGCATGAATGTACCTGAAGAAGACTGGTCCTTGATAGGTTTTTTTATACTGTATTTTAATATTCTGCAATAATCTTGAACATTTTTTAAAAATGTAGTTTAAAAAAGCAATTGATGTTTTTAAAGAATTAGTGTAACTTACCTGAGAAACATTAAAATATCACCTTTCTTTACATATATTGCATCCATTTTCTATTGAACTGTTATGCCCTCACACAGCAGTTAAAAAGGTGAAGCCTCATTAAACTTTATGAAACAAAATCTGGTTTTACCTTAAAAACTTGTAGTCAACAGGAAATGATACCTTCATGAAGCAAAGAACAGACCTTTTATTTAAACATCTTTAAATAAAGATGAAAATACAATGAAAGAGATTATGAAAAGACAGCTGGTATACTGTTCTCTGCTAAAACAGTCCTTGACTTCTGACCTGTTCTGTTAGCAAACAAATGGTCTGGGATTTGTCTGTTAGTATGTGATACACAACAGGTAAACAAGAAATATGAGGGTAGATCAGTCACAATCTGTATGTGTTATTGACCCAAATTAGCACAAAGTATGCATCTTTTATCAGCAAATAATGATTGTCAGAATTTACGTTAGACAATGAAAACAACTGAAATTTCAGCTTTATTTTTCTGGCATCCTCTTTGCTTACAGTCGAGTACATCTTTTTGTTATAACAGCTACTTTAAATATAATGACTTAGTATCTAGATATTCTATCTGTAGGTAAATGTTTAGAAGTTTCCATTTATTACCCTCAAGAGTGCTTGATTGAATTTTCTTGGTTTTACAAGTAATAAATGGTATAATTAAGTATCATTTTAATTAAAGTTATGTCTGCATGTGGTTAAATGAGCAGGTATATCTGTGAATAATTTGATCAATAGATGGAGATCATTTGACCCTCACTGCTATTTTTGAATTTATGTTAGAATTATTTGAAGGAAAAATGCAGAGAAAAAAATCCAATAAAGTTTTTATACACATACTTCCCCATTTTAAAAAGTATAAAAATAGTTTTAACTGACTTGTAGGGTGATATAAGTTACAATAATGCAAAAGTCAAGCTATGATTGGAATCAGCAAAATTTTCTTCTTTCGTAAGGCTGATTAGTATTCCATTCTATGTATATACTACAGTTTATTTATTCATCTGTTGATAGACATATGAATTATTTTCATATCTTGGTATTATAAAAATGCTTTAATGAACATGGGAGCATATATGCATCTTCACAATCCTAATTTCAGTTACTTTGAATATGTACTGAGAAGTAGGGGACTGCATCATATGATAGTTCAATTTTTGATTTTTTGGGAACACCTCCATATTGTTTTTGCATAGAAGTTCCAGCATTTTATATTTCACTAAATACTAGTTTCTCCACATGTTAACCAATTTCCAATTTATCCACATTCTCACAAATCCTTTTTCTTTGATTTTTTCGATAATAGTCATTCTGACAGATGGGAGATATCTCCTTTTGACTTTGATCTGTGTATCCATGACTATTAGAGATATTGGCCACCTTTTCATACACTTATTGGTCATTTGTAAGTTTTCTTTGGAGAGATGTAGATTCATATTCTTCTCCAGTTTTAAATCAGGTTTTAAGTTTTTTGCTATTGAGTATTTTGGATATGAATATCTTGTCAGATACATAGTTTCCAAAAGATTTCTTCCAATGTGTCAAGTCAAGTTGCTCAGTCGTGTCCGACTCTTTGCGACCCCATGGACTATAGCCCACCAGGCTTCTCTGTCCATGGGATTTTCCAGGCAAGAATACTGGAGTGGGTTGCCATTTCCAGTGTGTAGGTTGCCTTTTACTCTTTTGGTTATTTCCTTTGCTACACATAAACTTTTTAGTTTGATATGATTCCCCTTGTTTAACTTTGCTTTTATTGCTATTTTTGCTGTCATATCCAAGACATCATCGTCCAAACCAGTGTCATAAAATTTTCCCTTATATTTTTTCTATAAATTTTATGCTTTTGGGCTTCATTGAAATTTTCAATCCATTTTGAGTTGACTTTTGTATATGATATAAGATAGTGTTTGATTCTTTTGCACTGTGGCTGTTCAGTTTTCCCAACACCATACATTAAAGAGACTATCTTTTGCTGCCTCCTTCCCTCTCAGGTTTCCTTTGGCTACTAAAGGTGCTTTGTTGTCTAGTACAGGTTTTAGAATTGTTTATATTTCTGCTGAAAATGTCGTTGGGGTTTAAATAGGAATTGCACTGAATCTGTAGATTGCTTTAGTACCAGTATACATTTTTTGAATCCATGACGGTGGAATATCTTTTCATTTATATCTTTTTTCAGTTCCTTTCAATGTTGTCTTATAGAATTTATTGTAGAGATCTTTCACTTCTTTGACTAAATTTACTTCTAAGTATTTTATTGTTATTGATGATCTTGTAAGTCAGATTGTTTTTAAATTCTCTCTGTAATAGTTGTTAGTGTATAGAAATGTAACTTATTTTTCAACATTGAAGTATAGTTGATTTAAAGTGTATGTGTGTTTGTGTATATATATATATACACACAACTTAGCTGCCAAACAGTGCCTGTCTGAGCCACCAGGGAAGTGTATATGTATATGTATACCTGTACACCATATATGTATATATGACTGAGTAGTATTCTATTGAGTTAATTCCATTTGGGAGTCTCTGTGCTTCCTAGACTTGAGTTAGTATTTGCTTTCCTGGGTTAGTGAAGTTTTCAACTATTACCTTTTTAAGTATTTGGGAGCCCCTTCTGTGCCTCTCTTCATTCTGGGATCTCTATAAAGTGAATGTTCGTGTGCTTGGTGTTGTTTCAGAGGTTCTTAAACTGTCCACATTTCCTTTCTTCTTTTTCTTTTTTCCCGTTCTGCAGCAGTGGTTTATATTACTCCCTCTAATAGCTCACAGATCCATGCTCCTGATTCATTTAGTCTATTATTGATTCTTTCTAGTGTATTTTTCACCTCTGTTTGGCTCTTCTTTACATTTTCTAATTCTTTGTTAAAAACTTTAAATTCTCACTCCGTGCATCCATTTTTTCCCTAAGTTCTTTGATTATGCTTACAGTCTTTACTCTGAATTTTTTCTTGGGTAGATTGACTGTCTTCACTTGGTTGTCCTGGGGTTTTATCTGGTCCCCTATTCTGGAACATATTCCCCTGCTGCTTCCTTTTTTGTACGGTGCTGTTTGTATTTTTATGTATCTAGTGTGTTATTTATGTTCCTCAATCTTGGAGAGGTGGCCCTTTGCAGGAGGTGTCTTGCGCATTGCAGCAGTGCCCTCCCCTCTCATCACTCTAGGTATATGCTTGAGGGGTTCCTTCTGAAAAGGCTGCGTGGCTCCTTTTGTTTTGGTGGGCTGACTGTGTGGGTGTGAAGTGTCCGTAAACATTTTAGTTATTGCAATATATTTAAACTGATAATAGCCTAATTTTTAATGCATTCTTAAACTCTACATTTTTATTCTTCCCTGGAGGGCTTCCCTGGTGGCTCAGCAGTAAAGAATCCACCTAGCAATGCAGGAGTCGCAGGAGCTGCAGGCTTGATCCCTGGGTAGGAAAGATCCCCTGGAGAGGGACATTGCAAATCATTCCACTGTTCTTGCCTGGAGAATCCCCATGGACAGAGGAACCTGGTGGCTATACTCCCTAGGGTCGCAAAGAGTCAGACATGACTGAAGTGACTTCACACGCATGCCACATTTCATCTTTTAGGGAAATTTTCAGTCATTATTTTCTCGGGTGAAGTTTCTTCCGCTTTCTCTCTTTCTTCTCCCCTTCTGGGATCCCTGTGATGAGAATAATTGCTCCACTTGACACCCCAGAAGTCCCTGGACCTGTCCTGTTCTTTCATTCCTTTTTGTTGCTGTTGTTCCTCTGATTGGATGAATTCCACTCTTGCCTTCAAGTTTGCTGATCTTATTTTTTTGTGCTTCATCTAATTTGTTTGTGAGCCCTTCTGTTGAATATTTTAGTATAGCTATTCGTTTGGCCAAAAAGTTCACTTGGCATTTTTGGAATTCTTCTCCATTCCTTTTTGTTGCTGTTGTTCCTCTGATTGGATGAATTCCACTCTTGCCTTCAAGTTTGCTGATCTTATTTTTTTGTGCTTCATCTAATTTGTTTGTGAGCCCTTCTGTTGAATATTTTAGTATAGCTATTCGTTTGGCCAAAAAGTTCACTTGGCATTTTTGGTTACATTCTCATTTGGTTACGAAAATCTCAAACGAACTTTTGGTCAACCCAATATTATGTTCATGTTGTGATTTTTCTTTGGTATTTTCTTGTATTTCCTCTTTGTTGAAATTCTCACATTGTCCATCCATTTCTCTCAACTTTAGTGAACATCTTTATGACAGTTATTTTGAGTTCTTTATTAGGTAAATCACTTACCTCTTATTTCATTGAAGTCTTTTACTAGGTTTTAATCTTACTCATTCACTTGAAATATTTTCTTCAGTTTCTTCATTTTCCTTAATTCCCTGCATTGGTTTCTATAGATTCAATAAAATAGCCACCTCTCCTAGTCTCGAGAGAGTTAGCTTGCGTAGGAGGTCATTTAGTATTGACCTAGCTTTTGATTGTCTCTCACACCTGATTGTCCAAGTACTCACCTTTATTTTTAGTTCAATTCAGTCACTCGGTCGTGTCCTACTCTTTGTGAACCTATGGATTGCAGGCACCTCAGATTTCCTTGTCCATCACCAATGCCCGGAGCTTGCTCAGACTCATGTCCATCAAATTGGTGATGCCATCCAACCATCTCATCCTCTGTTGTCTCCTTCTCCTCCTGCCTTCAATATTTGCCAGCATCAGGGTCTTTTACAATGAGTCAGTGCTTCATATCTGGTAGTAACTGAGGTGTGCCAAGACCTGCATTGTCCCAGAGGTGCTCGTGATCAGCACCCAGATGCAGGTTGATTAGAAGGTGAAGCATCAGACAGCAGCTTAGAAAGCATGTAATTAGGAACTGCCATGGAGAAACTTGGAATTGGGCTTTTGCCTGTGCCATCTGCATGGGGCCTGGTTCATAGATAGGGAAGGATGTACCTGCACCATTTATTCTTTGTTTGCTAGAGTCCTGAGGGACTTTGAAAGGAAGCCACACTGACTATCACAGCAACACGATTCTAGTGCGCTCTCTCTCTCTCTCTCTCTTGAGTGGCAGATGTATAAACTGGGCCACAGATATGTGCATCTGCTTCTCTCAATGAGATATTGGTGATTTAAAGTGAGTTTTAAGTGAGAAGACAGTGGTGTCTGCAGTGTTTGTTCGTTTTTGTTGAGGATTGAGTCACCCACTAGATGTGTGCTAAATTAGAACCTGATCTTTAGGCAGTGGCTTTTTAAAAAGGCAAGTAGGTCTCTTTCAGAAAAATACTGAGAGATGAGTGTTTTTTTTTTTTCCTTCTGATCTTTTTGTGCTGAGCCCTAGGAAGACAGCCATGTGGAGTCCTCAAGACCAGTTAAGAACTGTTTCTTTGTTAGCTACTGTGTAGTGGGTTTCCCTGATGCAAGTCCCATTGGCTTTCAGAGTTAGGTGGCTTGGAGATCTCATCTCTAAGGCGAGAATCTTAAAAGTTGGGGTGCTATATGTAGAGTCCAAACCCTTCACTCCTCTCGGACAAACTGCAAATTAAGAAGGAGTTCCTCAGGATGGCATGATGCTGTGTCACAAGGTAGAGTTTATGGTGGATGTGTCGCAACCTTTTCTACCCATGTCAATATGAATGATGTATTTTCTCATTTACCCAGTGAATAAAAATTACTCGGCTTGTTTCAGATTTCCTTCAGACGGAACTGCTTCATGTGTAGCTATAGATTCAGTGTGTCACTGGAAGAGGTAAGTTCAAGAGGTTGTGTTGCCATCTTGAACTGAATCTCTTGATTTATATATTTATTTAATTTTGCTACCTACTTTATAATGAGATGTGAAGAACCTTTCGCTTCTAGCCAAGACAGAGTAACAAAGTTACAGGCTGTCTTCTGACTGAAACATTCTTTTTAAAAGATTACGTATGTGAGACAGTGGTTTTCAAGATATTAAATCTTGGGATAAGGATAGTATACCCATACAGATAAGAATGAAATGTGATAAGACCTGCAGTGTTTTCAGTTTATTGCCTTAGGAGAGTTTCCCTTGGAGCTTGGAGGCAGAAACTGGGCAGAACTTAGTGATTACAGAGTTGATGGTATGGACCTCGGACTCCAGGAATCCTGAAGTAGCAAATTTATCCAGGGCAGTGTTCCAGTCTGGAGAAAGCAACACAAAGAGAAAGCTCTGATAATGTGGAGAGGGTCCCTGTCAGGTCTTCACCTGAGTACTGTTCAACTCATGCCGATGAGGAAACTACTGAAAACTGAAGAAGGGGAAACCTAAAAGAAATAGAGAGACTAATATCCAAATGTTACACCTGTTCATGCTCCTCTCCCTACACGTCACAGTTAAAAACATAATTCTTGGGGCATTAAGTATTAATAGTTCATTCAGAATGTGTTGTCTCAGGTGTGAGGCACAATTGTCACTAAATTAAATGCTTCTCTGATTCTTTCAAACAAAACTTGAAAGCAACATCAGAAAATATCAGATAGTTATCAGTTAACTGAATCCCAGAGCAAAGCTCAGGAATATGCATAGACAAAATATGGATAGAAAATATGTGTAGAGGAAATATGGAGAGAAAATATAAAACATCATACAGATTCATGACATACCCAATCAAAAGGTGAAAAGTAGTATAAAATATGATCCATTAGGATCAGTAGAAACTGACTCAAAAATAATACACATGATGGTGAAAAATAGCCTTCAGTTAGTTAATAAAACTATTCCATGTGTTCAAAAAGCTACAATAAAGACATACATGTTAAATACAGACACAAGAAGAAAAGAATCACATAAATTTCTAGAGGTGAAAACTAGACTAGTGTCTGTGATAAGAGATAGATTGTGAGGGCACTAGACAGGAATAGAAAGGTAGATAAAAAGAGAACCAACAGAGCATCAGTGAACTGCAAGACAACTTCAGATACCCTAACACACTTACAATAGGGACCCCAAAGAGGGACAAGACAGAAAATATTTGAAGAATAATTGATTAAAATGATAAGCCCACAGTTGTAAGAAGCTCAAATAATACCAAATGATAGTGCATGAAACATGAAGGCAACTAAACCAAGACACACTGTAATAATTCCAGAAAAATAAACGACCCAATCAAAAAATGGGCCAAAGAACTAAATAGACATTTCTCCAAAGAAGACATACGGATGGCTAACAAACACATGAAAAGATGCTCAACGTCACTCATTATCAGAGAAATGCAAATCAAGACCACAATGAGATACCACTTCACACCAGTCAGAACGGCTGCGATCCAAAAGTCTGCAAGCAATAAATGCTGGAGAGGGTGTGGAGAAAAGGGAACCCTTTTACACTGTTGGTGGGAATGCAAACTAGTACAGCCACTATGGAGAACAGTGTGGAGATTCCTTAAGAAATTGCAAATAGAACTGCCTTATGACCCAGCAATCCCATTGCTGGGCATACACACCGAGGAAACCAGAATAGAAAGAGACACATGTACCCCAATGTTCATTGCAGCACTGTTTATAATAGCCAGGACATGGAAACAACCTAGATGTCCATCAGCGGATGAATGGATAAGAAAGCTGTGGTATATATACACAATGGAGTATTACTCAGCCATTAAAAAGAATACATTTGAATCAGTTCTAATAAGATGGATGAAACTGGAACCAATTATACAGAGTGAAGTAAGCCAGAAAGAAAAACACCAATACAGTATACTAACACATATATATGGAATTTAGAAAGATGGTAATGAGGACCCTGTATGCAAGACAGCAAAAGAGATACAGATGTGTAGAGCGGACTTATGGACTCTGAGGGAGAAGGAGAGGGAGAGGGAGAGGGAGGGATGATTTGGGACTATAGCATTGAAATATGTATACTATCATGTAAGAAATGAATTGCCAGTCTATGTTCAATGCAGGATGCAGGATGCTTGGGGCTGGTGTATGGGGATGATCTGGAGGGAAGATGTGGGGTGGGAGGTGGGAGGGGGGTTCATGTTTGGGAGTTCGTGTAAAAAAATAAATAAATACAAAAAAAAAATGCTTAACACCAGAGAAAAAGAGCAACAGGATGAAATGAATTTTTTGACAACTTTTTATACTTTTAGCTTTTATAATGAAATACTTATGAAAAGAATTATCTTTCACATGTGATTAAGTATAAAAGACAACTCACATTACTTTATGACTATATATCTCCCTTTTCTGAGTACAATTCAGATGTTCAGAACTAATTAACACTTCCCTTTCAATGAAGGGCGTAGTAAAATAAGCTGTAATTGAGCACAAGTGCCAAATGTCTGCTCGCTGTGGGAGATCATTGTTTGAGAGACATTTAATGCAGCTGACCCTGGCTAAGTCTTGATGTACTAGCCAGTTGTACTTTTGTTAATGTGCACAAAATCCCCAAGCTGCCAGTTGTAATGGGAAATGTGGGAAGGTGAAGGATGGGTATATCTACAAATTGTGTGTGCAGAAGCGTAGTTAGGAATTAAAACATTCAGTGCATTTTTTTCTGTAAAAGTTTGATGAACATATTACTTTTTCAGTATATTTTTGGCCTTTATCATCCATATTATAAAGTATATAGTGATATCCATAACCAAATGAAAACCATAAGGCAAAGATTTACTGAAAAAGCATCAGCATTTCCTTCATATTTAGTACTTAATATAAGGAGACTGGACCTGAAAATGATGAGTAAAACTATAGGAAATCTTAATAAAATCATTCTTCGATGCATGATTTTACATTTAGATCAAGTGTATCTTCTAAATTAATTTCACTTCTTTTTGATCTCAAGAAACCTTTGCAGCACACAAAAAGTAAAGCTAAGCATGTCTTGGCTCTAATGGTACAATAATAATGAAATAAGTTAAATGATATTATGTTATTGTCATCAATAACATAACCATCTGAATGCAGAGTTCCAAAGAATAGCAAGGAGAGGTAAGAAAGTTGTCTTAAGTGAGCAGTGCAAAGAAATAGAGGAAAACAGTAGAATGGGAAAGACTAGAGATCTCTTCAGGAAAATTAGAGATACCAAGGGAACATTCCATGCAGAGGAGAGAAATAGTATGGATCTAACACAATCAGAAGATATTAGAAGTGGTGGAAGAATACACAGAAGAATTGTACAAAAAGGTCTTAATTACCTACATAACTATGATGGTATGATTACTCACCCAGAGCCAGAGATCCTGGAGTGTGGAGTCAGGTGGACTTTTAGAAAGCATCACTGTGAACAAAGCTAGTGTAGGGGATGAAATTCCAGTTGAGCTATTTCAAATTGTTTAAAAAAAAAAAAATGATGTTAAAGTGGTGCACTAAATATGCCAGCAAATTGGGAAAATTCAGAAGTGGCCACAGGACTGGAAAAAAGGTCATTGTTCATCCAAATCCCGAAGAAGGCAATGCCAAAGAATGTTCAAACTACCACACAATTGTACTCACTTCACACGCTAGCAAGGTAATGCTCAAACTCTTTCAAGCTTGGCTTCATCAGTATGTGAATCAAAATAGAACTTCCAGATATATAAAGGATGGATTTAGAAAAAGCAGAGAGATCAGAGATCAAATTGCCAACATCTGCTGGACCATAGAAAAGGCAAGAGCATTCCAGAAAAATCTCTACTTCTGCTTCATTGATTACGCTAATGCCTTTGACAGTGTGGATCACAACGAACTGTGGAAAATTCATAAAGAGATGGGAATACCAGACCACCTTAACTCGCCTCCGCAGAAACCTGTATACAGGTCAAGATGCAGCATTTAGAACTGGACATGGAACAATGAACTGGTTCAAAAATTGGGAAAGGTATACATCAAGGCTGTATATTGTCATCCTGCCTATTTAACTTATTTGCAGAGTACATCATACAAAATGCCGGGCTAGATGAAGCTCAAGCTGGAATCAAGATTGCTAAAAGAAATACCAGTAACCTCAGATATACAGATGGTACCATCCTAACAATGGAGAGCAAAGAGGAACTAAAGAGCCTTTTGATGAAGGTGAAAGAGGAGAGTGGAAAGCTTTCTTAAACTCAACATTCAAAAGATGAATACCATGGCATGTGATCTCATCACTTCATGGCAAATACATGGGGAAAAAACGGAAACAGTTTTTTCTATAAAATTACAGACTTTTTTTTAAAAGACAGACTTTATTTTCTTGGGCTCTGCAGGCACTGCAGATGGTGACTGCAGCCATTAAATTAAGATGCTTTCTTCTTGGAAGAAAAGTTACGGCAAACCTGGACAGACAGCAGAGACGTCACTTTGGCGACAAAGGTCTATATAGTCAAAGCTATGGTTTTTCCAGTAGTCATGTATGGATATGAGAATTAGACCATAAAGAAGGCTGCTCATTGAATAATTGAATCTTTAGAACTGTAGTGCTGGAGAAGACTCTTGAGAGTCCCTTGGATAGCAAGAAGATCAAACCAGTGAATCCTAAAGAAAATCAACCATAAATATTTATTGGAAGGAATTTTGCTGAAGCTGAAGCTCAAATACTTGGTTCACCTGATGTTAAGAGCTGACTCAGTGAAAAGACCCTGATGCTGGGAAAGATTGAGGGTAGGAGGAAAAGCGGGTAGCAAGGATGAGATGATTGGGTGGCATCATCAGCTCAGTGGGCATCAGTTTGAGTGAACTCCAGGAGACAGTGAGGAACAGGGAAGCCTGATGTGCTGCTGTCCATGGGGTCACAAAGAGTCAGACGCAACTAAGCAACTGATCAACAACAACATTGTCATCAAATGCTTTACATGGTTAATTATCAGAAATGTTTAATACATTTGTCCATTTCATAGACTCAAAACTTTTATAAATGTCTTCTGTTGATTGTAAAATATCTGGCATTATTATGAATGCTATGCTGAATTCAGTTAGCATATGTGTGTGTATGTGTGTGTGTGTTTGCACTCAGTTACGCCTGACTCTTTGTGACTCTCCATGGACTGTAGCCTGCCAGGCTCCTCTCTCCATGAAGTTTTCCAGGCAAGAATACTGGAGTTGGTGGTTACTTTCTTCTCCAAAGGATCTTCCATACCCAAGGATCGAACCTGTGTCTCTTGCATCTCCTGCATTGGCAGGCGGATTCTTTATCACTAGTGCCACCTGGGAAGCCCCTTGGTTAGCATATTGAAGCTAAAATTTAAAAATCATGATGTACATGCATAAAGTGATAGGTTATAGTATTGAGTTTGGGGGCTTCCCTGGTGGCTCAGATGGTAAAGAATCTGCCTGCAATGCAGGAGACTGGGGTTCGATCCCTGGATTGGGAAGATGACCTGGAGAAGGAACAGCTGCCCGCTCCAGTATTCTGACTGGAGAAATATATGATAAATTTGTATTTGCCATAGATTTAAATCATAACTTCATTCATAACCTAGGATATTATATGATATAAAATATTTTCTCAAATTTTACAGATATAAATTATATAACATATATGATGCATTATGTATATAACATGTAAATATATAGAAATATTGATACATATTAAACAGAGTGCTGAATTTACAAAAATTAGTTTGGGTTGAACTAAAATGTGAAAGATGGTATTTTCTTCCTTTCTCATCACTGATGAGAAATCTGAAGTTTGAACCTTTCTGAATCTACTTAGTAACTCAACTTGTATTGTCAACAGTTTATATCACTGAGACTCCAAATATTGAATCACTGTCATCAACAAATATTGGGAATATTTAATTAAGAATCTTAGAGCTAAAACTTCTGATTTGGAAACTGTGTAATTGAAATTTTTGCAAATTGTGCTTGCAAACAAGAAGGCATAGACACATATCTTAATGCAAAGAAACTGCCAGATACTGTAGGAGAGACACTTTAAATAACTAGTCGAGGCAAGTAATTATATTAATACAATCAGAAAACAGTGTTTGTCTGACATCTTGATCTTGGATTCTCAGACTGGAATTGTGAGAAATAAATCTCTGTTGTTTAAGCCAGCCAGTTTATGGTATTCTGTTATAGCAGCCCAAGCTAACAAGGACATGACATAATTAGAAGGACCTAATTACAGTATACCTATTTTTGCTACTTTCTCACAGAAGAAAACTAAATGTGTGAATTTTCAGCATATTAAGGTTTGTTTCAAAGGTAAGACAAGTTATTTTTAATTGAGCTATGATTTAAATTTCTAAATATTCATTTTGCATTCTCAGGCCTATTAACATCTAAGGAATGTCCCTCAAAGCCTTGGCCTGTTTAGCATTAGAACATCTCTAATATTAAGATAATGAAAGATACAAGACTCAGAATAGACAGGAAAAAAGGAGAGAAGCCATTTTGTTATCACATGTGGTATTGATTTAAGATTTTGACTTTTGATATCTACAGTAGTTTAAAGTAATATGTGCTGTATTCACTTGCCATAGGAATTTTAAAATTTCATTTAATTAATCTTTGCCTTTGTCTTTGACAAGAAGAAAAAAGCTGTAATAAGTTTCTCCTAGACAAAGTATGGAATATTTTTACTACTTCTCTATACTAATTACTAATTTGCAAATATAAAAATTTACTGTCTCTTGAGTTTTGAGACTCACATAATCACCATCCCAATGAAGATACAATTCCGTTATACTCCACTCAAATTAAAATTTCCCTGTGTTTTCCTTTTGCCATCAATCCCTTACTTTACCCTTCACCTCAGATCTTGTCTCAGTTCCTCTACTGTGGGGTCATCCTAAATGTCACATAAATGGAGTCATACTTTATGTGCCTTTTGTGTCCCGCTTCTGTCACTTACTTGATATGTTATTCATCCCTTTTGCTGAGTACATCAGTAGTTTGTTTGTTTTTATTTTTTAAGCCAAGTAGTATTCCATCGTGTACAAGAACTAGTTTAGCCATTCTTCACAGGAGGAACATTTGGGTTGTTTCCAGTTTTGATGATTATGATTAAAGCTGCTATGAATAGTTACATAGGGTCTGTGAGCGCATGCATATATGTTCTCAGTTCACTTGAGTAATGTTATTTCTGTGGGGAATAATATTTTTATTTCTTCCTTTCAAGTATTTCTGTAACTTATTTTTCTTACCTTTCTGCCCTTACTGAGCTTTCGGTACAGTGGTGAGAAGAGTGGTGAAAGCTGACGTATTTCCCCTATCCACAGTCTTAATTAGAAATCACTCTGTTTTTCAATATTAAGAAAAGTCACCTCTAGGGTCTTTCAGGGGCTTCCCTGGTAGCTCAGCTGGTAAAGAATCTGCCTGTAGTGCAGGAGACCCTGGTTCCTTTCCTGCGTCGGGAAGATCCACTGGAGAAGGGATAGGCCAGCCACTCCAGTATTCTTGGGCTTCCCTTGTGGCTCAGCCGGTAAGGAATCTGCCTGCAATGTGGGAGTTCAGAGAAGGGAACAAGCTACCCACTCTAGTATTCTGGCCTGGAGAATCCATGGACTGTCTAGACCATGGGGTCAGAAAGAGTCAGACACGACTGAGTGACTTTCGCTTCACTTCACACTGAGTCTTTTAAAATGCGTTTTTATAACAGTGAAATATTGTTCTTCTATCATTATTTGCTAGATTTTTTATTATGATTGCATGTTGAATTTTGTCATGATTTTTAATATATCTACTGATATTTGTGATTTTTTCTACTTAATTATTTAATATGATGAATTGCAACGACAGTTTTAAAATATTTAACCAGGCTTGCATTCCAGGATTTTAATGCCCCCCTCCACCTGCAGGGTCAAGATCTATTATTCTTTTTGTATACTGCTGGATTTTGTTTATAGAGAATCAAATTGAGCATGGTTTTTCTCTAATGTCATAAGGAATTTGGTCTGCAGACTGATTTCTTTGTAAAGTCTTTGGTTTGGGTACTGAAATAATACCAGCTTCATAAAATTAGTTGGGAATTGTTTCTTGAACTTCAAACACATAAATCCCTTATTCCTACCTGTTTTATGGCTGTGGTGTAGTTGTTTTGTATGAACTATATTAAACTCCTTGACCATGTTTTGATGTTTTTCTTTCAGCTTGTATAAACTTCTTTCTAAAACTTAAGAGGAAAAATACTCTTATTATATTTACACACATACTAACCCTTCTGTTGCTCTGTACTCCTATGACTTTATTTTCAGTCTTGTATAATATTTCTTCCTGAAACATATGTCTATTGAATATTGAAATATGAATTTGATAATTATTGTCTTTAATCACTTTAAAGGTGTTATTCCACTGTTTTCTGAGGAAATGCGTAAACATTCAATCTTATTTTCACTTTATGTATTTCTATTATATGTTTCTCTATGATCTTGAGTTTGTGCTGAATGAGGCCCATTGAATTTGAATCTGTAAATGTGTGTCTTTCATTTGTCTATCTTTTTTTTTAAATCGGATCACTATTCCTGATCAGGGTTTCATAACAACAGGCATGCCCATAGCTGGCCACAACTAATCTTCCTTAATTTTATTGCTGTCCTGCTACTCTGCTTTATTCCTTAATGCTTATCTCTATCTAGGTAAATCACCTTTACTTTTTCAATTCTGTTTTACTTATCAAGCTTCTTAAAAACATCAGCAATTTGGTGAATCTGGTGTGAGTATTTCAGTTTGACAATGATTGTGATCGTGATGTGCTTTGTATATAAAATACAAAATTAACCTCATAAAAACAAAACAAAACAATGACTTAAAATTAGTTTTACAAGTGGGAAAATTAAGTGAACAGTGATAACAGTGATATGTCAAAGAAGGAAAGTTTTAAGACGAGAAATGCAGTTGGGTTTCAGGGACAACTAGAACTGAGGCATAGTTTGCCAAGGAGTGCCCTTTCATTTTCTTTCATCGCAGCATTATATCACAGTCATTCATTATTTACTAGAGAACAACTTCCATTATGGGTTGTGAAGCACAGTTCCTGAAAGATACCATTTTGACCTCCATTTTAGAGAGGCACTGGCCTTTGGGATTTACCTTAGTTTTCTTGAATCAGTAACTTACTGTCCAATGTACAGTGATTGTGTATGGGAGAGAGAACCCTATACTTTCCCCAGTTTGAGTCAGCTGGCTCACTCTGGAAAAATTGTTTTAAATAGTGAAATAATGTGTGGAGTCAGTTTCCAGATACCCAGGGAGATGGTGAGATGTTCTCCAGGTAAACAAAGGAGGGAATGCTGGGAAGTTGTTGCTGTTGAGTCACCAAGTCATGCCCTACTGTTTGCAACCCCAGGGACTGCAGCACAGCAGGCTTCCCCGTCTCTCACCATCATCTGGAGTTTCCCCAAGTTCATGTCCATTGAACAGGTGATACCATCCATCTGTCTTATCCTCTGCCTCCCTCTTCTTCTCTGCCTTCAGTCTTTTCCAGCATCAGGGTCTTTTCCAATGAGGCAACCACTTCCAATGAGGCAACCATTTCCAATGAGGCATGTTGGGAAGGCAGCACTATAAATGTTCATTAAGTACTTTCAGGATATGAAATTCTAGAGGAGCATGACACATGTTTGGATACACACCTTCACTGCTTTGGGGCTCTCATTGCCCCTCTCCCCACCCCCCCAGCCCCCGCCACAATAACTGAGGATTAAGTCTAAATTCATTATTTTTATTCCTAAGTAGGATACCAAATATATTTATCTTCTAGGGAGCTTCACACCTCTGTAGCTGTCTCTTATACACATCTTTAAGAACTGTTTCTTTGTTAGCTACTGTGTAGTGGGTTTCCCTGATGCAAGTCCCATTGGCTTTCAGAGTTAGGTGGCTTGGAGATCTCATCTCTAAGGCGAGAATCTTAAAAGTTGGGGTGCTATATGTAGAGTCCAAACCCTTCACTCCTCTCGGACAAACTGCAAATTAAGAAGGAGTTCCTCAGGATGGCATGATGCTGTGTCACAAGGTAGAGTTTAGACAGCCCCAGCCCCCGCCACAATAACTGAGGATTAAGTCTAAATTCATTATTTTTATTCCTAAGTAGGATACCAAATATATTTATCTTCTAGGGAGCTTCACACCTCTGTAGTGTAGAAATATTAAAGTGGTCCTTGAATATAAAAATTTTATCACCTTTAAGACTTTAAAATGTTGTTTCCTCTATATGTGATAAATCTACCCCTTTTTTATTCTTTCATCAGTCTAACCCCCACTTATTCTTAAATTATACATGCTAGTTCCTCCAGGAAAATTATTCATACCTCTTTGTTGAGAGGTCAGTTCTCTGAACTCTCAGCTCCATATACCTCTATTTCCCTGTGGAGTGATTCTCATGCCATATGTAATTTCCTATTATTCACTATACCCAAGGATCCTATTTTTTTAATCTCTAAAATGTAGCAAATCACCTGGCATTAAATAAATGTTTATTAAGTGACTAAATGGATTGTGGGGCTTGATCAGTGATAGTAGCAATTTTACTATGCTTATTTTTGGTACAGTCTTTGCTATAATGCTATTTAAGATCAAGTTAACATTTAGTAAAAGGCATCAAAATATTATTTCTGTTAAACTTGTAGTAAAATAAAATGCCTTTATTTTGTAGACAAATCTATGTAAGGATGCACATTAAAAAATATTTGACAATGGAACAATAAAAATTTTTATCAGTAACAATTTAACAGGTAAGATGTTTCATGTAAAAATATAAAAGCCAAATTATCTTGAATCAGTAAAGCCAGGATAGAAATACATTTATATCCTTATGATGGAAACTATTTCAAAGATTGATCATTTGTTTGTATAGATTCTGGTGATTTTTAAAAAATATCTGTGACATTATCCAATAGAGACAAATCAAATATATTTTTTAAAAAATCCTATACCAGTTTGACTACTGTGATATTACTCTGTTTTTTGTTTTATTTTATTTAAAAATTCATTTTGTTTAAACTTTTGAAAAAGGATATTTTATATAGGTAATACATTTTCAAATATGTTTTTGTCACTTTTTCTCAAACTGGACTTTTGAAATAGCTTCTTCAAGGTTCAAAAAATCAGTTGCATATAAACAGTTATAAATTTGCTGCTACTGCTAAGTCGCTTCAGTCGTGACCGACTCTGTGCTACCCCATAGACAGCAGCCCATGAGGCTCCCCCGTCCCTGGGAGTCTCCAGGCAAGAACACTGGAGTGGGTTGCCATTTCCTTCTCCAATGCATGAAAGTGAAAAGTGAAAGTGAAGTCGCTCAGTCGTGGCCGATTCTTAGCGACCCCATGGACTGCAGTCCACCAGGCTCCTCCGTCCATGGGATTTTCCAGGCAAGAGTGCTGGAGTGGGGTGCCAAATTTAGTTTTATAAAATTACTATAAGCATATTTTATTGGATCCCTGTTTCTGTTTCAGGTGCTTATGTGTGTGAAAGAGTGACTGTCATGGAGTCATGATTATGGAAAACTTACTTTTGAAGTTTATGGTTTTTTTTTTTGTCAGGTTCCAGTAGGGTCACTGTTTTGTTACAGGTTAAGGAGAAATTTGAGTATCCTCCATTTCATAGATCGACCTTTTTTTTTTTTTTTTTTTTTTTTTGCTTCAGACTTATATCAGGATTAAGTTTGAAGCCTTGATTTCATATGAGATTCTTTTTTCCTGTTGAGAGCCTTGGCTGTAACCGTCTTACCTATCTCCTCTTGAGGTAACCGGCCAAATTGTCCAAACCTCCTTTCAGTTAAGATTCTTTTTTGTGTGTGTGTGTTTTATATGCATCTTTTTTTTTTTTTGTATTTATTTATTTTTTTACACGAACTCCCAAACATGAACCCCCCTCCCACCTCCCACCCCACATCATCCCTCCAGATCATCCCCATACACCAGCCTCAAGCATCCTGCATCCTGCATTGAACATAGATGGACTCTGAGGGAGAAGGAGAGGGAGAGGGAGAGGGAGGGATGGTTTGGGAGAATAGCATTGAAATATGTATACTATCATGTAAGAAATGAATCGCCAGTCTACGTTCAGTTAAGATTCTGACTTTGCATGGTCCCAGCTTGTGTAAGCTGAAGTATATCATCTTTCCATGCGTTGACACCAAAACCTTAGATTTTAGTTTTCAGTATTTGTTTTCAGACTTAGATTTCGGCTGAAAAGGAATTTATCCTCATAACAGAATAGATATAAAATAGAAATATAGAAAAAATGGTCATTTATACAAAAACTGGCTTTATTTCTTTGGATTAAACTTCTTTAAATGTTTTTTTCCTGTGGGCTGTATTTTCAGTAATAATTCTGTGTAATTCCCTTTTGCTCCTTTACTTTTTCTATTTTCATTAGATTTTGATAAAAAAATTCTATCCAAGCTTAGTCCAAGTGGAAAATTTGATTATATTGTTTTTGCACAATTATTAAATTAATTATAGACCTAGACAGTTTCTAAATATCTCTCAGTTCCTTCCCACACAAGAGAACATAAACCAGAAAATCATTTTGACTTTGATATATAGTCTAATCTTTTATCTAAGAATATTACATTTTCAATTTTTCCAAAAATCCTAATGTGGAAAGGCACAAAATGTAATTATGTATTATATGGGTAGAATTCAACTTACATCAGTTTACACTTAAGGCACTAAACAAGTTAGGTGTGTATTATCAGCTTTCATCATGTAAGTCATTCTGAGTAATTCTTTGTTTTGTGGAAAAACTTTTCTCAGTTGCGTCAGTGCTTCATCTTTAAGCATTTTCTCAAATCTAGGACATTACAGATACAAGTTAGAAATGTTAGTTTGTGGGGGGAAAAATATAGTCTATAGTTAAGCTGAAGCATGGTGAGAGGGCAGTGATGAGCGGGTAACCTGTTATGGATTGAATATTGTGTTTCCCAAAAAATGTGTGTTGAAATCCACCACCCAATGTAATGATATTAAGAGCTGAGGCCTTTGAAGACTAATCAGAACTAGATGAGAATGGATCCCTAGTGAATGGGATTAATGATTTTACAAAAGACACTAAAGAGTTTGTTTCTCTTCTCTTTCTGCCATGTGAGGGTAAAACAAGAAGATGGCAGTCTGAAAATTATATGATAGGTTTTATCTCTGTACATACATGTATTTATGAGCAAGAGATAGAAAGAGAAAAGCTACTTTAAAACTCGTATTACAGAGTATGTACATATCTAAATATGCATAGGCATTTGTATTTAGAAGATGTGTTAAAATGGTAATTATACTAGTTTATGATCTCATAATAATGATTAAGGTAATTACTTTCCTCTATTGAACACTTACTACCAAGTTCTCTAAGCATTTTATTATGTAATACTAAAAACAGCAGTCACGTAACATGGCCTACATCTCCTAACATTATTTGACCACTTGTTTTGTCCTCCAATTCATGCCAGATGCCAGTTTTCTGTGAAACTAATGAAATATCAGCTATAGATTTTCTCACTTACACAAGACCCTTCCAGTATTATGAGTGGGGCTTTACCAATTTATTTACATTTTCTTATCCTTTAAAAAGTAAAATTTGCAAAAGAAAGATATTTTAAGAGTGATGAGTTAGACTACTTCTCCTTTCATTTTTGACTTACCCTTCAAACAGCTTTTCCTCCTGTTGGTATTGTAGTGGCCATGGGAGTTTTTGGGATTTAGCTGAAGGAAAATGACTTGGGGAATTTTGTTTGTTTGGGGTAAAAAATAACCTCCATATATAGTTAAGCTGTTACTGGTCATCCTCTGAGGGAATAATATGGAGAAGAAAATGTCCTGCTGCTCATCAGAGTGACTCACCTAGCACACTGATGCAAGGTTGCTTAATTGGAATCTTTGTAATAGGACAGATACTTGGGCCTCTGACAATGAAAAGACTTAGTATATAGAGGGTGGGCAAACAGACAAAAATTTAAATGCATAAAGACAGAGTCCAGCTATGGAATCTCTTAAAAATCATTATGTATAATATGTAAAATCGTTCATGGAAGATATAATTTTATCAGTGCCTAATAAAAGTGAAAGTTTCTTTGGTCTGCATATTTTGGATATGAGTACCCCATAGATATGGTGAGGTTTTCTGTTGCATTTCACAAAATATGCTTTTGTTAGGTCATAAGCTTGGTAACATTACAACAAATAACAAGATATCAGTGTATGAAGTTTCATCTTCCACACATCCCCAAAATTAGACTTTATCTATTAGCATATTTGACTTATAATTTCTTTTGAGAGAAACTGGTAGTTCCAAAAATACAGCATGCTGTATTACTCCTGATGCAGTGAAACTGGCCAAAAACAAGTGTTCCACTGATAAAACTCCAGTATTTATTAATAAATCAACATATATGCCATGAGAGAAAATTAGTTCAGTTCAGTTCAGTTGCTCAGTCATGTCCGACTCTTTGTGACCCCATGAATCACAGCACGCCAGGCCTCCCTGTCCATCACCAACTCCTGGAGTTCACACAAACTAATGTGCATGAAGTCGGTGATGCCATCCAGCCATCTCATCTTCTGTCGTCCCCTTCTCTTCCTGCCCCCAATACCTCAAAGCATCAAGGTCTTTTCCAATGAGTCAACTCTTTGCATGAGGTGGCCAAAGTATTGGAGTTTCAGCCTCAGTGTCAGTCCCTCCATGAACATCCAGGGAGATCTCCTTAAGAACTAGGACTGGTTGGATTTCCTTGCAGTCCAAGGGACTCACAAGAGTCTTCTCCAGCACCACGGTTCAAAAGCATCAATTCCTCGGCACTCAGCTTTCTTCACAGTCCAACTCTCCCATCCATACATGACTATAGTCTTGACTAGATGGACCTTTGTTGGCAAAGTAATGTCTCTGCTTTTGAATATACTATCCAGGTTGGTCATAACTTTCCTTCCAAGGAGTAAGTGTCTTTTAATTTCATGGCTGCAGTCACCATCTGCAGTGATTTTGGAGCCCCCCAAAATAAACACTGTTTCCATGGTTTCCCCATCTATTTCCATTGAAGTGATGGGACCAGATGCCATGATCTTAGTTTTCTAAATATTGAGCTTTAAGCCGGCTTTTTCACTCTCCTCTTTCACTTTCCTCAAGAGGTTTTTTCCTTCCTCTTCACTTTAGGCCATAAGGGTGGTGTCACCTGCATAGCTGAGGTTATTAATATTTCTCCTGGCAATCTTGATTCCAGCTTGTGCTTCTTCTAGCCCAGCGTTTCTCATGATGTACTCTGCATATAAGTTAAATAATCAGGGTGACAATATACAGCCTTGACGTGCTCCTTTTCCTATTTGAAACCAGTCTGTAGTTAGTTCCATGTCTAGTTCTAACTGTTGCTACCTGAACTGCATACAGGTTTCTCAAGAGGCAGGTCAGTTCAGTTCAGTTCAGTCACTCAGTCGTGTCCGACTCTTTGTGACCCCATGAACCGCAGCATGCCAGGCCTCCCTGTCCATAACCAACTCCCAGAGTTCACTCAGACACACATCCATCGAGACAGTGATGCCATCCAGCCATCTCATCCTCTGTTGTCCCCTTCTCCTCCTGCCCCCAATCCCTCCCAGCATCAGAGTCTTTTCCAATGAGTCAACTTTTTGCGTGAGGAGGCCAAAGTACTGGAGTTTCAGCTTCAGCATCATTCTCTCCAAAGAACACCCAGGGCTGATCTCCTTCAGAATGGACTGGTTGGATCTCCTTGCAGTCCAAGGGACTCTCAAGAGTCTTCTCCAACACCACAGTTCAAAAGCATCAATTCTTCAGTGCTCAGCTTTCTTCACAGTCCAACTCTCACATCCATACATGGCAGGTCATGTGGTCTGGTATTCCCATCTCTTTCAGAATTTTCCACAGTTTATTGTAATCCACACAGTCAAAGGCTTTGGCATAGTCAATAAAGCAGATATAGATGTTTTTGTGGAAATCTCTTGCTTTTTGGATGATCCAGCAGATGTTGGCAATTTGATCTCTGGTTCCTCTGCCTTTTCTAAAACCATCTTGAACATCTCTAAGTTCATGGTTCACATATTGCTGAAGCCTGGCTTGGGGAATTTTAGCATTACTTTTACTTGCATGTGAAATGAGTGCAATTGTGTGGTAGTTTGAGCATTCTTTGGCATTGCCTTTCTTTGGGATTGGAATGAAAACTGACCCTTTCCATTCCTGTGGCCACTGCTGAGTTTTCCAAATTTGTTGACATATTGAGTGTAGCTCTTTCACAGCATCATCTTTCAGGATTTGAAATAGCTCAACTGGAATTCCATCACCTCCACTAGCTTTGTTTGTAGTGATGGTTTCTAAAGCCCACTTGATTTCATATTCCAGGATGTCTGGCTCTAGGTGAGTGATCATACCATCGTGATTATCTGGGTCATGAAAAGCTTTTTTTGTATAGATCTTCTGTGTATTCGTGCCACCTCTTCTTAATCTCTTCTGCTTCTGTTAGGTCCATACCATTTCTGTCCTTTATCGAGCCCATCTTTGCATGAAATGTTCCCTTGCTGTCTTTAATTTTCTTGAAGAGATCTCTAGTCTTTTCCATTCTGCTATTTTCCTCTATTTCTTTTCATTGATTGCTGAGGAAGGCTTTCTTATCTCTACTTGCTATTCTTTGAAAGTCTGCATTCAAATGGGAGTAACTTTCCTTTTCTCCTTTGCTTTTTGCTTCTCTTCTTTCCACAGATATTTTTAAAGCCTCCTCAGATAGCCATTTTGCTTTTTTGCATTTCTTTTCCATGGGGATGGTCTTGATCCCCATCTCCTGTACAATGTCACGAACCTCCATCCATAGTCCATCAGGTACTCTGTCTAGCAGATCTAGTCCCTTAAATCTGTCTCTCATTTCCACTGTATAATCATAAGGGATTGATTTAGGTCATACCTGAATGGTCTATTGGTTTTCCCTACTTTCTTCAATTTCAGTTTGAATTTGGCAATAAGGAGTTCATGATCTGAGCCACAGTCAGATCCCGGTCTTGTTTTTGCTGACTGGATAGAGCTTCTCCATCTTTCGCTGCAAAGAATATAATCAATCTGATTTCGATGCTGACCATCTGGTGATATCTATGTGTAGAGTCTTCTCTTGTGTTGCTGGAAGAGGGTGTTTGCTATGACCAGTGCATTTTCTTGGCAAAACTCTATTAGTCTTTGCCCTGCTTCATTCCGCATTCCAAGGCCAAATTTGCCTGTTACTCCNCCATCTGGTGATATCTATGTGTAGAGTCTTCTCTTGTGTTGTTGGAAGAGGGTGTTTGCTATGACCAGTGCATTCTCTTGGCAAAACTCTATTAGCCTTTGCCCTGCTTCATTCCATACTCCAAGGCCAAATTTGCCTATTACTCCAGGTGTTTCTTGACTTCCTGCTTTTGCATTCCAGTCCCCTATAATGAAAAGGACATCTTTTTTGAGTGTTAGTTCTAAAAGGTCTTGTAGATCTTCATAGAACCATTCAACTTCAGCTTCTTCAGTTTACTGATTGGGGCATAGGCTTGAATCACCGTGATATTGAATGGTTTGCCTTGCAAACAAACAGAGATCATTCTGTCGTTTCTGAGATTGCATCCAAGTACTGCGTTTCAGACTCTTCTATTGACCATGATGGGTACTCCATTTCTTCTAAGGGGATCCTTCCTGCCCACAGTAGTAGATATAAAGGTCATCTGAGTTAAAATCACTCACTCCAGTTCATTTTAGTTCACTGATTCCTAGAATGTCGACGTTCACTCTTGCCATCTCCTGTTTGACCACTTGCAATTTGCCTTGATTCATAGACCCGACATTCCAGGTTCCTGTACAATATTGCTCTTTACAGCGTTGGACCTTGCTTCTGTCACCAGTAACATCCACAGGTGGGTATTGTTCTTGCTTTGGCTCCATCCCTTCATTCTCTCTGGAGTTATTTCTCCACTGATTTTCTGTAGCATATTGAGCACCTACTAACTTGGGGAATTCCCCTTTCAGTATCCTATCATTTTGCCTTTTCATACTGTTCATGGGGTTCTCAAGGTAAGGCTACTGAAGTGGTTTGCCATTCCCTTCTCCAGTGGACCACATTCTGTCAGATATCTCCACCGTGACCCATCTGTCTTGGGCAGCCTCACAGGGCATGGCTTAGTTTCATTGAGTTAGCCAAGGCTGTGATCCATGTGATCAGATTGACTAGTTTTGTGTGGTGATGGTTTCAGTGTGTCTGCCCTCTGCCCTCTTGCAAAAGCTGCTGTTTTACTTGGGTTTCTCTTACCTTGGACATGGGTATCTCTTCACGGCTGCTCCAGCAAAGCGCAGCCACTGCTCCTCACCTTGGACAAGGTCGCCCCTCCTGACCTTGAATGTGGATTAGCTCCTCTTGACCATGCCTGAATACAATGTGGTAAAAATTTTAAACCTCTTGATATGTCATTCTGCCTCTGCTGTCACTTCAGTCATGTCCAACTCTGTGCAACCCCATAGACTGCAGCCCAGCAGGCTCCCCCATCCCAGGGATTCTCCAGGCAAGAACAATAGAGTGGGTTGCCATTTCCTTCTCCAATGCATGAAGGTGAAGAGTGAAAGTGAAGTTGCTCAGTCGTGTCTGACTCTTAGTGACCCCATGGACTGCAGCCTACCAGGCTCCTCCACCCATGGGATTTTCCAGACAAGAGTACTGGAGTGGGGTGCCATCGCCTTCTCCATGATATGTCATAAATTAATATAAATTTTTATATATTCCATAATTAGCAATTACACCTTTTGAAAATAAAGCATTATCAAAATAAAGAAGACAAAGCCATAAAAAGTTAACAAAAAATCTTGAAAATATCAAAAGACTCACTTTCTATACTACAATTAAACTAAAGACTTTAATGTTAAAAATCATAAAAAGTAAAAGTAATGAAAAGCAACATTATAGTCAAGAACTATAGATAATAAAGTGATAATTAATGAGCAGGAAAAAATTGATCACGATATACTCAAACTGGAAACTTCTAAGCATAACAAAGATGAAAATATTATAAAGAAAACTATCACTTGGCTGATCAAAAGAGTACTTGTGAAAGCAGAAGCAAGTTAATTCTGTGTACTTCTTCAGAATTATGATGATTCTTTTATTATGAACTTTTACTGTAAGCACAGATTTCATGGAAAACCAGTTTGTTTTTATTTTATTTTTGTTATCCCACTTATATTTATAGAGAACAAAACAGATGTGTTTAAACTGAGACTTTTAAATACGAATATTCAAATATGTCAGATCATTCCTAGATTTTTTTTTTTTTGAAAGCAAAGTTGGGTATATTGTTTTGTTGGTAACTTTTGTTTCAACAGGAAAGGCATTGCTTACATACATGAGCTTAAAGACTGGATGAATACAACTATAATTTAGTTTATTGTGCTTTATTTTATTTTACCTTGCCGATAGTGCATTTTTTACAAATTGAAGATTTTTGATAACCCTGCCTCAAGCAAGTCCTTTAGCACCATTTTTTCCAATACTATTTGCTCACTTCACATCCTTGTGTTATATGGCAACCCACTCCAGTGTTCAGCAGCAGCAGCAGTATTTTAAATATTTTCATTAGTATTCCATTTGCTGTGGTTCTCTTTGATCTTTGATGTTACCATTAAAATTGTTTTGGGCAATTGTTTTGGGGTGCCATGAACTGCACAATAATAAGACAGAAAACTTAATGAGAAATACTGCATGTGACACACTGACCATTCCCACATCCTTCTCCCTCTCCTCAGGGCCCCCTCTTCTGACTACTCCACTAACTGACCATTCACACATCTGTCTCCCTATTCTCAGGCCTCCCTACTCCCTGAGACATAGTAGTGTCAAAATTTGGCTAATTATTAACCCTGCAATGGTGTCTTAAGTTTTCAAATGAAAGGGAGATATAGTCAAATCAAAAGCTGTGAAGAATTAAGTTTAGTGAGAATGGCATGTCTAGAAACAAGATAGGCCAAAAGCTAGACTTCTGTACCAGTTAGCCAAATGGTGAATACAAAGGAGAAGTTCTTTGAAGAAATTCACAGTGCTACTCAAGTGAACATAAAAATGATAAGAAAGCAAAGCAACATTATTGTTGATACAATAGATTTTGGTGCTCTGAGATGGCCAAATCAACCACAATATTCCCTTAATTGCTTCCTTGTTGGCTCAGTAAAGAATCTGCCTGTAATGTGGGAGACCTGGGTTGGGAAGATTCCCTGGAGGAGGGCATGGCAACCCAATCCAGTTTTCTTGTCTGGAGAACTCCCGTGGACAGAGGTGCCTGGTGGGCTATAGTCCATGGGGTCGCAAAGAGTCAGATGTGACTGAGTGACTGAGCACAATCCAGAGCACGGCCCTAATTCTCCTTAACACTGTGAAGCCTGGGGGAGTTAAGGAAGGTAAAGAAAAATCTGAAGCTAACGGGTTGGTTCATGAGGCTTAAGTAAAAGCTGTCGTTCTAACATGAATGTAATAAGTGAAGCAGCAGGTGCTTCTGTAAAAGCTGCAGCAAGTTATCCAGAAGATAATTAATGAATTGACTATACTAAAAAACAGATTTTCAGTGAAGATGAAAGAGCCTTCTGTTTGAACAGGACACATCTAGGATTTTCATTGCTAGCAAAGAGAAGTCAATGCCTGACTTCAAAGCTTTCAAAGACAGGCTGACCCTCTTATTAGTGGTAATGCAGCTGGTTACTTGAAGTGAATGTTCACTTAACATTTGGAAAGTTCCAAGACCCTTAAAAGTCATGTTAAAATGACTTTGCCTGTGCTGTATAAACGGAACAATAAAGTCTGTTTGCACATCTGTTTACAACTTGGTTTACTGAATAGTAAACCCACTGTTGAGAACTACTACCCAGAAAGGGGGAAAAAAAAAAAAGATTCCTTTCAAAATATTGCTCTTCATTGATAATGCACCTGTTCACCCAAGAGTGGTATACAGTGAGACCAGTGTGTTCATGCCTACTAACACAACATCAGTTCTGCAGTTCTCCAGGCCATGGATTGAATAACTTCTATTTTTCAGTTTTATCATTTAAGAATATATTTTGTAAGGCTATAGCTGCTATGCACAATGATTTCTCTGATGGATCTAGGCAAAATCAGGACAGTATTCTAGATGCCATTATCAACCTTCATGATTCAGGAAAAGAGATCAAAATATCAACATTAACAAGAGTTTGGAAGTTGATTCCACCCTTCATGTATGAATTTGAGGGGTTCAGTTCAGTCGCTCAGTCGTGTCCGATTCTTTGCAACCCCATGAATCGCAGCACGCCAGGCCTCCCTGTTCATCACCATCTCCCGGAGTCCACTCAGACTCACGTCCATCAAGTCCGTGATGCTATCCAGCCATCTCATCCTTGGTCATCCCCTTCTCCTCCTGCCCCCAATCCCTCCCAGCATCAGACAGAGTCTTTTCCAATAAGTCAACTCTTCACATGAGGTGGCCAAAGAGGGGTTCAAGACTCCAGAAAAGTATGTCATGGCAGNATGCTATCCAGCCATCTCATCCTTGGTCATCCCCTTCTCCTCCTGCCCCCAATCCCTCCCAGCATCAGACAGAGTCTTTTCCAATAAGTCAACTCTTCACATGAGGTGGCCAAAGAGGGGTTCAAGACTCCAGAAAAGTATGTCATGGCAGATGTTGTAGAAATAGCAAGAGAATTGGAATTAAAAGTGAAGATGTGACCAAATTACTGCCATATCATGATAAAACTTAAATGGGTGAGGAGCTGCTTCTTATGGATGAATGAAGAAAGTGGTCTCTTGAGATGGAATTCACTTTGGTGACGATGCTGTGAAGGTTCTTGAAATGACAACAAAGTTTTTAGGAAATTTTTAGATTATTACATGAACTTTATAAAGTTAGGCAAGATTTGAAAGGATTTACTCTAGTTTTGAAGAAAGTTCTGTGGATAAAATGCTATCAAACAGCATTACATGTTACAGAGAAATGTTCCTGAAAGGAAAAGCCAGTTGATGGGCAAATTTCATTGTTGTCTTATTTTAAGAAATTGCCACAATCACTCCAGCCTTCAGGAACAACCACCCTGATCAGTTAACAGCCATTAACACTGAGGTGAGACCCTCCACCTGAAAGATTAATTCACTGAAGGCTCATGATGACTAGCACTGTTTCGCAAAAAATATTTTTAAATTAAAGTACAGTCACTGTTTCTGTAAACATAATGCTGTTGCACACTTAATAGACTATTAACTATTAGTGTATACTTAGACATGCAAGGGGAAATAAAATATGACTCACTTTATTGCAATATGTAGCTTATTGAGGTCATCTGGAACGAAACACACAATATATATGAGGCATGTCTATGAAAAATTCTAAGAAGTCTTGAAGATGTTACACAGAAGGAGGCTATGTTTATTTGTGTCATGTGGGAAAATACTTGTCATGTATTACCTTTTTAAAATTTATAATAGTTTTACTTTTCATTCTAATTAAATATTCACTTTCTCATATAATTTATATTTGTAATATTTTTTTACAATTCTTAGGAGAACTTCACCAAATTATATCATTGTTCAGTTCAGTTGCTCAGTCGTGTCCGACTCTTTGCGACCCCATGAATCGCAGCACGCCAGGCCTCCCTATCCATCACCATCTCCCGGAGTTCACTCAGACTCAAGTCCATCGAGTCCGTGATGCCATCCAGCCATCTCATCCTCGGTCGTCCCCTTCTCCTCCTGCCCCCAATCCCTTCCAGCATCAGAGTCTTTTCCAATGAGTCAACTCTTCACATGAGGTGGCCAGGTACTGGAGTTTCAGCTTTAGCATCATTCCTTCCAAAGAAATCCCAGGGTTGATCTCCTTCAGAATGGACTGGTTGGATCTCCTTGCAGTCCAAGGGACTCTCAAGAGTCTTCTCCAACACCACAGTTCAAAAGCATCGATTCTTCGGCGCTCAGCTTTCTTCACAGTCCAACTTTCACATCCATACATGACCACAGGAAAAACCATAGCCTTGACTAGGCGGACCTTAGTCGGCAAAGTAATGTCTCTGCTTTTGAATATACTATCCAGGTTGGTCATAACTTTTCTTCCAAGGAGTAAGCGTCTTTTAATTTCATGGCTGCAGTCACCATCTGCAGTGATTTTGGAGCCCAAAAAAATAAAGTCTGACACTGTTTCCACTGTTTCCCCATCTATTTCCCATGAAGTGATGGGACCGGATGCCATGATCTTCGTTTTCTGAATGTTGAGCTTTAAGCCAACTTTTTCGCTCTCCTCCTTCACTTTCATCAAGAGGCTTTTTAGCTCCTCCTCACTTTCTGCCATAAGGGTGGTGTCATCAGCATATCTGAGGTTATTGATATTTCTCCCGGCAATCTTGATTCCAGCTTGTGTTTCTTCCAGTCCAGCGTTTCTCATGATGTACTCTGCATATAAGTTAAATAAGCAGGGAGACAATATACAGCCTTGACGTACTCCTTTT
This sequence comes from Oreotragus oreotragus, assembly GCA_006410675.1. Classification (NCBI taxonomy): domain Eukaryota; kingdom Metazoa; phylum Chordata; class Mammalia; order Artiodactyla; family Bovidae; genus Oreotragus; species Oreotragus oreotragus. Next base: position 121,799 of record SJYX01024862.1, read on the forward strand.
CCTATTTGGAACCAGTCTGTTGTTCCATGTCCAGTTCTAACTGTTGCTTCCTGACCTGCATACAGATTTCTCAAGAGGCAGGTTAGGTGGTCTGGTATTCCCATCTCTTTCAGAATTTTCCACAGTTTATTGTGATCCACACAGTCAAAGGCTTTGGCATAGTCAATAAAGCAGAAATAGATGTTTTTCTGGAACTCTCTTGCTTTTTCCATGATCCAGCGGATGTTGGCAATTTGATCTCTGGTTCCTCTGCCTGTTCTAAAACCAGCTTGAACATCAGGGAGTTCACGGTTCACATATTGCTGAAGCCTGGCTTGGAGAATTTTGAGCATTACTTTACTAGCGTGTGAGATGAGTGCAATTGTGCGGTAGTTTGAGCATTCTTTGGCATTGCCTTTCTTTGGAATTGGAATGAAAACTGACCTTTTCCAGTCCTGTGGCCACTGCTGAGTTTTCCAAATTTGCTGGCATATTGAGTGCAGCACTTTCACAGCATCATCTTCCAGGATTTGAAACAGCTCAACGGGAATTCCATCACCTCCACTAGCTTTGTTCTTAGTGATGCTTTCTAAGGCCCACTTGACTTCACATTCCAAGATGTCTGGCTCTAGATTAGTGATCACATCCTCATGATTATCTGGGTCGTGAAGATCTTTTCTGTACAGTTCTTCTGTGTATTCTTGCCACCTCTTCTTAATATCTTCTGCTTCTGTTAGGTCCATACCATTTCTATCCTTTATCGAGCCCATCTTTGCATGAAATGTTCCCTTGGTATCTCCAATTCTCTTGAAGAGATCTCTAGTCTTTCCCATTCTGTTGTTTTCCTCTATCTCTTTGCATTGATTGCTGAAGAAGGCTTTCTTATCTCTTCTTGCTATTCTTTGGAACTCTGCATTCAGATGCTTATATCTTTTCTTTTCTCCTTTGCTTTTCGCCTCTCTTCTTTTCAGTGCTATTTGTAAGGCTTCTCCAGACAGCCATTTTGCTTTTTTGCATTTCTTTTCCATGGGGATGGTCTTGATCCCTGTCTCCTGTACAATGTCACGAACCTCATTCCATAGTTCATCAGGAACTCTGTCTATCAGATCTAGGCCCTTAAATCTATTTCTCACTTCCACTGTATAATCATAAGGGATTTGATTTAGGTCATACCTGAATGGTCTAGCGGTTTTCCCTACTTTCTTCAATTTAAGTCTGAATTTGGAAATAAGGAGTTCATGATCTGAGCCACAGTCAGCTCCTGGTCTTGTTTTTGTTGACTGTATAGAGCTTCTCCATCTTTGGCTGCAAAGAATATAATCAATCTGATTTCGGTGTTGACCATCTGGTGATGTCCATGTGTAGAGTCTTCTCTTGTGTTGCTGGAAGAGGGTGTTTGCTATGACCAGTGCATTTTCTTGGCAAAACTCTATTAGTCTTTGCCCTGCTTCATTCCGCATTCCAAGGCCAAATTTGCCTGTTACTCCAGGTGTTTCTTGACTTCCTACTTTAGCATTCCAGTCCCCTATAATGAAAAGGACATCTTTTTTGGGTGTTAGTTCTACAAGGTCTTGTAGGTCTTCATAAAACCGTTCAACTTCAGCTTCTTCAGCATTACTGGTTGGGGCATAGACTTGGATAACTGTGATATTGAATGGTTTGCCTTGGAAACGAACAGAGATCATTCTGTCGTTTTTGAGATTGCATCCAAGTACTGCATTTCGGACTCTTTTGTTGACCATGATGGCTACTCCATTTCTTCTGAGGGATTCCTGCCCGCAGTAGTAGATATAATGGTCATCTGAGTTAAATTCACCCATTCCAGTCCATTTTAGTTCGCTGATTCCTAGAATGTCGACGTTCACCCTTGCCATCTCTTGTTTGACCACTTCCAATTTGCCTTGATTCATGGACCTGACATTCCAGGTTCCTATGCAATATTGTTCTTTACAGCATCGGATCTTGCTTCTATCACCAGTCACATGCACAACTGGGTATTGTTTTTGCTTTGGCTCCATCCCTTCATTCTTTCTGGAGTTATTTCTCCACTGATCTCCAGTAGCATATTGGGCACCTAACGACCTGGGGAGATTCTCTTTTGATATCCTATCATTTTGCCTTTTCATACTGTTCATGGGGTTCTCAAGGCAAGAATACTGAAGTGGCTTGCCATTCCCTTCTCCAGTGGACCACGTTCTGTCAGACCTCTCCACCATGACCCGCCCGCCTTGGGTTGCCCTGCAGGCATGGCTTGGTTTCATTGAGTTAGACAAGGCCCTGGTCCTAGTGTGATTAGATTGACTAGTTTTCTGTGAGTATGGTTTCAGTGTGTCTGCCCTCTGATGCTCTCTTGCAACACCTACCATCTTACTTGGGTTTCTCTTACCTTGGGCGTGGGTTGTCTCTTCACGGCTGCTCCTTACCTTGGACGAGGGGTATCTCCTTACCACCGCAGTTCCTGACCGTCAACGTGGGACAGCTCCTCTAGGTCCTCCTGCGCCTGCGCAGCCCCTGCTTCTCGGGTTGCTCCTCTTGGCCGCCGGCCGTGGCCTCGGGCGTGGGTGGCTTCTCCCAGCTGCCGCCCCTGGCCTCGGACTCAGGGTGGCTCCCACGGGTCACCACCCCTGGTCTCGGGCACAAGGTGGCTTCTCCCGGCCGCCCCTGGCCTCGGACGTGGGGTGTCTCTTCCTGGCTGCCCCTGACCTCGGACACGGGGTAGCTCCTCCCGGCCACCACCCTGACCTCAGACGCGGGGTGTCTCCTCCCGGCCGCCACTGACCTCAGACACAGGGTAGCTCCTCTCGGCCGTTCCTGCACCGTCGCAGCCTGGCACTCTAGGTTGCTGCCCCTGACCTCGAACGTGGGGTAGCTTCTCTCACCCTCGCTCAGTGTGCCAGCCCGCTCTCACAAGCGGCCCGCGCTAATTGTTAGGCATCATTAAAGGGGCTTCCCTGGTAGCTCAGAGGATAAAGCGACTGCCCGCAATGCAGGAGACCTGGATTTGATCCCTGGGTTGGGAAGATCCCCTGGAGAAGGAAATGGCAACCCACTCCAGTACTCTTGCATCATTAAACCTAGGTGTCTCCTTCCTCGATTCTTACAGTGCTTTCCTTGGTCACCTGGTCAAACTAGGTTTTGTTGTTTGTTCTGCTTTGCCTGAAATATCAGTGTTACACACCAGAGAATTTATACTTGCTATTTCCCTGTTTCCTCCACTAGACTAGTTCTCCTATAGGAGAACTATAGGAATTCTATAGGAGATAGTCGCCTATAGGAGTCACTGCCCACTTGGTTTAGATACCTGCTCACCTCTTCAAAGGTTGGATTTTCAAACTAAAATTATACCTTCCATAGCTTTCTTTATTGTTTCCTTGCATTATTTTCCTTTACAGTAATCTTTATTACTTGACACATGACATAATACTCTGTTAATTTCTAAGTTTGGTAAAATATAATACTATTATAAAAGAGCCTTGTTTTCCTTTTTTTCACTCCCAAGTGCTTATAAAAGTGCTTGGCTCTCATGCTGCTGCTGCTGCTAAGTCACTTCAGTCATGTCTGACTCTGTGCGACCTCATAACGGCAGCTCACCAGGCTCTGCCGTCCCTGGGATTCTCCAGGTAAGACCACTGGAGTGGGTTGCCATTTCCTTCTCCAATGCATGAAAGTGAAAAGTGAAAGGGATGTCGCTCAGTCGTGTCCGACTCTTCACAACCCCATGGACGGCAGCCCACCAGGCTCCTCCGTCCATGGGATTTTCCAGGCAAGAGTACTGGAGTGGAGTGCTATCGCCTTCTCCGTTGGCTCTCATAGTCACTGTTTAATAAATATTTGTTGAACAAATCATTGAACAAGTATTATTACATACTGTTGTTTTCGAAAGAGAAACTAAAAGTTAGATATCAAGAAAATTATAATTTAAAAAGCTTTTTAAAGTGGTAGAGCCAGAATTCACAGATTATTTTTTGGGCTCAAGATTAGTTTGTAACCACAAAACATCTTTTTACCTAAAAGAATCCTTTAAAATAGGCTCAAGATTGGAAAATAAAATAGATTTGATGCTAATTATTTAAGACATTTAATGTTCAGAATTTAATAATGCAAAAACTATTTTAAAAAAATGATTCATTGTAAATGTAAGTTGGTTTAAACTTTCAAAGGAAAGTATGATATCATACTGCAACATGGTACATTTATTTCTAAAAAGACCTGTAGAAAAAGCTACACTATATACATCTTAATTTACAAAAACAACTACTAAAAAGAAGTAATAAATATAATTTCAAAGAAACACACCATTCACCAAAAATGAAATATACTTAGGAAATGAACATGTGGAAAATTTTTAACCATCTTACTAATTAAGGAAAAGTAACATTATAATGTTAAATAAAATGTTTAACTCATTAAATTAGCAATTCATCATTTAGAACACGTTTAGAACATCATTTAGAGCACATCATTTAGAATCACGTTTCCATGAACTGCTGGTGTTCATGTAAGGGACTGATAGTATCAACTATTTTTGATCTAGTTAAATCTGATTCATGAAATCATGAAAAAGAATTATCAGTGCTGATTTTATGCAGAAAATGAACATTTTAATAAGTATTATCAAAGGCCTATGAGAAGCATAGAAATTTGAATCATGTTAGAAAATGAATGAGGTTATTGTATAGCTGAATGAATGTTCCAAAAACTTCAGACTACAAAAGATGTTTTATAGTTGTATAGATTTATTGTAGTGCCTGCAGTTGCTTGAAACAAACCAAAAGCACATATTTCTGGAAGAATCCAGGTTCAACTTGGACTTCAAAGCATTATCAAACATAAAGTTCTTAGAAAAAATGAGTTCACAATTTAAAAATTTAAAAACCTCACACATAAATAAGATACTTATGACAGTCACAGTACAATAGACATATCAAGACATGACTGAAGATCTTGAACCTATCAGATATAAATTTTTGAATAAGTATATTGTCATATTAAAAGCAAAGAGAAGCGAGTTTAAAAACAGGAGATATAAACTACCGAAAATACCAAATAATTTTGAAAAGAAACATTCAAAAATTATGTATATTTCTTTTGTGTGTGTGTGTGTGTATATTTCTTAAACAATAAGTAAATAGAATCAGCAACAAACATTTTCAAAGAAAACTATATACAGGAAATCATTTATAATGATATCAAAATCTTTATAAATACCTTGAAATAAATATTAATAAAAATACGAAGACTTCTGTATGGAAAACTCAATATTATGGATTAATGTTGGAGAAGAAATAGAAATGGAAGTATGCATCATTTCCACTGCTTTGAAAACTCAATAAAGTGCACTCCGTTTCCAAATTAATTTATTGTTTCACCTAAATAAAATCAATATAAAAATTCCAACAGGTAATTTAATTAAGCTAATTCTAAAACATAAGGAAATAAAAAATGATAGTCATATACTCTTGAAAAATAAGTTGGAGTTACTCTATGAATTAACATGATTACAGGTATATCATTACATTTTATAATACTGAGTGATACTGGAAAATGACAGAAAGTATAGACCAGCACATAAAGTAGAATATACAGAAAGAGAGCCACACATGTTAGTTTTTAGATCTAAGGAAGCTATATTCCCTGGTGGCTCAGACAGTAAATAATCTCCCCTCAATGCAGGAGACCCAGGTTTGATCCCAGGGTTGGGAAGGTACCCTGGAGGAGGGAATGGCAGCCCACTCCATTATTCTTGCCTTGAGAATTCCGTGGATAGAGAAGCGTGGCAGATGATGTAGTCTATGGGCTCACAAAGAGTTGGACACGACTGAGCAATTAACACTTTCATATCACTGCAAACCAGAGAAAAGATAATTTCTTCAGAAAATTATGAGGAGTTAATTGTATACCCATATCTTATCTTATCCCAGCTTGTTTATAGATACACATATTAGAGATAAAATCAATAAGTACTCTACAATTAAACTTAAGAACTCTTTCTCAAAAATCAATAATGTATGGAAAAGTAAGGTAAATAAGATATTTATAATATATATAAATGACAAAGGACTTCAATCAATTCAAAACATAAAAAGATAAATATTGAATGATACAGTGGAAATATTGGCAAGGAAACTAATTAGTCACGTGGCAAAAGAGGATGTCCAAACGACCAATACACCTGAAACTGTGACTTAGTGTTGATCTTGGGTGGACTAAGCCTGTAGCAGTTTGGAGCAGGGCTTCAGTTCCTGGCCAGAAATTGAGGTAAGGCATCCCAGCCACTAGGGACCAGTGGCAATGCCAAGGCCCTGGCCTGCCAGCTGTGTAGAAACAAATTTCCACATAAAGATGGAAAGGAGTGAGGCAAGTAAAGTGTTGGTTAGAAATGAGTACAGTATGTGTGGATAGACACACAGGCAGGCTCAGAGAGAGAATCGCACCCTGGTAGCAGTTCGAATGTCTTTTATGGTACATCTCCTGTAGGCTTCATTTGGCCACTCGTTTGATTTTCCTGGTTCTGAGTCTGTATTAGGTGTATCTCAGCATCCTCCCTTGTGTGCACATGCCTCTCTCAGACAAGATGGGTTCTAGCAAAGAGGTCTGTGACATCACTTACTGTGAAGTGGTGCCCTCTGTGTTTGTGACCTCCAAGGGTTCTGTGTATGTGCAATTGAGAGGGTCTTCCTGACTTTGATAATGAGGAATATGTGGTCTTTTATCTGGACAGGGCCCAGCCTCCTCTATCATACTGCACTGAATTAGTCTCTTTCTACAACGGAGTAACTGTTCAGCCTGAGGCCCATCTATCTCCTGCTTCACTCTCAGGACAGCCTGAGGCCCATCTATCTGCTGCTTCACTCTCAGGAAAATACCAACTAAAACCTCATGAGACACAACTGTGTATGAGCTAAATGACAAGTATTCAAAGACTAACGGATGATGCAGGTTTTCTCAAGTATATAAAGAAAAAGAATTCTCAATAACTGCTAGCTCAGAGTGTAAATTGGTAGTGACTTAGAGAATTATTTGTCATTATCTATTTTATGACCCAGCGATTTCACTCGCTAAATCTTTGCTCAGTAAAAAAAAAAAAGTTTCTATGTGCACCAAAAGATGGATATAGGTACAACAGTGCTCAGTACATCATCCATAATATACAAATCCTGAAAATGAATTCTGTCAAAAATAAAGCATAGGCAGAAAACTGATATGTAAGAGAATATTATACTAAAAATAAGAAACTACAGATATAAACTAAGCTGGATAAATCTCAAATTATTTTAAATTAGAAAGCATAGTACAAAAATATTTTGTACTATTCAATTGTAATGTTTTAAAAGTCAATGCCCTTCTCATTAGTATAACTGTATTGGAGAAAGAAGGCAAAAATATATGGGGAATGGTAGGGGAGCGACTTCTGGATGCAGGTAGAGTTATATTTTTTAACCTAGATGTTACATGCATCTTTTTACTCATTTAATAATAATTTATTGAGCTTCACACTTAGGAGTTTTAAATTTATTCTGATGTAAAGTATACTTAATTAGTTAACAGCTATAACAGCAAAGGCAGAAAACATATAAGTGAATTGGAAATTATATTTGAATATAGCACATAACAGTAAAGAGGTAAAAATATGAATAAAAGCCTAAAAGAGATGGAGGATTCCATGAGATTTGATAAGAGTTCACATGTAATCTGGGTTTTGAACAATAAGACAGAAAAACAGAAAGAAAGAGCTCAATTAGGGAGAGTACATATTATTTGAAGAAAAATATGTCCTCATGAGAAGAGTTGACTCATTGGAAAAGACTCTGATGCTGGGAGGGATTGGGGGCAGGAGGAGAAGGGGACGACCGAGGATGAGATGGCTGGATGGTATCACTGACTCGATGGATGTGAGTCTGAGTGAACTCCGGGAGTTGGTGATGGACAGGGAGGCCTGGCGTGCTGCGATTCATGGGGTCGCAAAGAGTCGGACACGACTGAGTGACTGAACTGAACTGATGTGAGATATGAATGAAGATACCTTTCAAGAAGAAAAATCCTCACCCTATGATGATGTGAGACACAATAATAATGACGAGCCAGGAAAGTGACAACTATGTTTATAATGATGAAAAAATCATATTTACTAAAAACCAGGATTAATAACACATTTATAGGTTAAAATAAGGTTAAGTGTAAATATGTTTATCCAGACCCCAAATCCAGTTCAGGCAGGAGAGAGCGATTCTGCACACCAAAAACAAGCAAGGCTCAGCACTAGCTGGGTGACCTAGAATTCAACTCAGTTCTGACACTGTCTACAAGGAAATAGTATCAGATTCTATACGTTAAGGATTCTGTCCCATGAGTCTTTATTCTCTCTGCTGCTTTTGAGGGCAGTTGCAAAACCAGGTTATCACTTGTGATTCTAGTGATCTTTCATTAAACTTTAGACACCAGTCACAAGTCCAGGTTGTTAAATGTATTTATAACCTACTGGCTATAAATCAGGTTCCCATGACTTTGTTTTAAGCTTTGAATAATTTTTCTTGTGCAGCTCACAGAACCCCAAGAAACCTTTTAATTATGAGATTCAGTTCAGTTGAGTCACTAAGTCATGTCTGACTCTTTGCAACCCCATGAATTGCAGCACGCCAGGCCTCCCTGTCCACCAACCCCTGGAATTCACTCAGACTCAACGTCCATCGGGTCAGTGATGCCATCCAACCATCTCATCCTCGGTCGTCCACTTCTTCTCCTGCCCCCAATCCCTCCCAGCATCAGAGTCTTTTCCAATGAGTCAACTCTTCGCATGAGGTGGCCAAAGTACTGGAGTTTCAGCTTCAGCATCATTCCTTCCAAAGAAATCCCAGGGCTGATCTCCTTCAGAATGGACTGGTTGGATCTCCTTGCAGTCCAAGGGACTCTCAAGAGTCTTCTCCAACACCACAGTTCAAAAGCATCAATTCTTCAGCGCTCAGCCTTCTTCACAGTCCAACTTTCACATCCATACATGACCACAGGAAAAACCATAGCCTTGNCCAAAGAAATCCCAGGGCTGATCTCCTTCAGAATGGACTGGTTGGATCTCCTTGCAGTCCAAGGGACTCTCAAGAGTCTTCTCCAACACCACAGTTCAAAAGCATCAATTCTTCAGCGCTCAGCCTTCTTCACAGTCCAACTTTCACATCCATACATGACCACAGGAAAAACCATAGCCTTGACTAGATGGACTTTTGCTGGTAAAGTAATGTCTCTGCTTTTGAATATGCTGTCTAGATTGGTCATAAGTTTTCTTCCAAGGAGTAAGTGTCTTTTAATTTCATGGCTGCAGTCACCATCTGCAGTGATTTTGGAGCCCAAGAAATAAAGTCCAACACTGTTTCCACTGTTTCCCCATCTATTTCCCAGGAAGTGATGGGACCGGATGCCATGATCTTCGTTTTCTGAATGTTGAGCTATAAGCCAACTTTTCCACTCTCCACTTTCACTTTCATCATTACCAATGCAATCTAAAAGGATGTAACCAGGAACGGCAAAGGGCTCAGAACTGCTGCTGTCCCAGCACCTTCAGGCATTCTCCAGCACAGTTAACTTTTTGCTGGGAATGCTTTCTGGTTATCCTAGTCCTTGCACATTTTATCTTTACTGTCATTTTATTCCAAATTTTTTTATTACAATTTATTATTTTGACCTGTATACATTGTTTAGAAATGTGTTGAGTTTCAAATACACAACATGTATGTTTGCTTGGGGAATGAGGTAGGGTTGGGAGACCTTTTACTGATGTATTTGAATGTATCATTTTTTAGTCAGTGAAAATATATTTTTTGTTTCAGACTTGTTATGATTATATATGTGATCATTTAAAATCATTTAAAATAGTATAACCACATAAATATTTCCAAATATATAAAATATGATGATAAGTCTTTAAAAATTAGGCAACCCTTTCCAGTACTTTGCTTGGGAAATCCAATGGGTAGAGGGCCTTGGCACGCTACAGTCCATGGGGTCACAAAGAGTCAGACAGGAATTAGGGACTAAAGAACAACAGTGTAGTTTAATTGTCCTTGCCATGTCTTAGTTTTTTGGTATTTCTGTTTCCAGAATTCTTTGATTAATGTTTTACCTGTTAAGATTTAAATAGTCTATTCTGTTCCAGGCACATAGATTTCTTACAAATAACAAAAGAAGTAGTAATACTAAGATGAAAATTTATCTCAACTTTCTAAACTTTATCTTTTAAAAATATGTACTGCCTCTCTTGATATTTGCCCTGAATATATGATTATATAAGTGAGTGATAACTTTTCAAGAGTCTTCTTAGAATGAACTTTCAACATTGCTTCCATCTCAAATTCTCCACATACTGCATAATTGTCTGGTTCCTCTGACTTTGGTATTTTGATCCACATGGAACTCATACTGAAATTGGAAACTTTAAACAATGTTGTTTCTTTTCTGTCTGGACAGTTTCATATATAAACACTCCTTCTCCTTGATTTCCTTGACTAACACTGCTTGTGGACAATCATTTTATCTCTGCTGACTTTGCTCTAGTTTCTATTTCTGTGTGATTTAATCTGTGATGTGGTTTGTCACTTTCCACATATTCAATTGGGGTTTCCTTGTTGGCTCAGTAGGTAAAGTGTCTGCTATAATGTGGGAGACACAGGTTCGATCCCTAGGTCAGGAAGATCGTCTGGAGAAGGAAATGGCAACCCACTCCAGTACTCTTGCCTGGAAAATCCCATGGGTGGAGGAGCCTGGTAGGCGTCCATGGGGTCAAAAAGGGTTGGACACGATTGAGCAACTTCACTTCACATATTCAATATCACAGTGACATTTCTGCACATTTCCCCCCCCCCCACATTTCATTTTATTTGCTGTTCATGTTACTGTATTTAAAAAAGAATCATCACATATTTAAGTGCTGTCTTTTAAGTGATATCTTTTAAGAGGTAACAAGTGAGATCATCTCCAAAGAATCATTTAGAGGAAATTCTGTTGTTATTTTTTTCACTTTATAGTGTCTTCTTCATTAGTTATGTTCCCTGGATTGGTCTTAAAATGTTAATAGCATTACTTCTCCTTCATCCTAGACAGTTGTATCATTGGGTCAGGAGGAGAATCATAGTCCCTGTTAGGAAAGAGAGATTGTAGCCCCTGGTCTGAATCAGGAAAAAATGTGCTGCTTAGAAATNTCATGTTTGGGAGTTTGTGTAAAAAAATAAATAAATACAAAAAAAAAAAAAGAAGTAGTAATACTAAGATGAAAATTTATCTCAACTTTCTAAACTTTATCTTTTAAAAATATGTACTGCCTCTCTTGATATTTGCCCTGAATATATGATTATATAAGTGAGTGATAACTTTTCAAGAGTCTTCTTAGAATGAACTTTCAACATTGCTTCCATCTCAAATTCTCCACATACTGCATAATTGTCTGGTTCCTCTGACTTTGGTATTTTGATCCACATGGAACTCATACTGAAATTGGAAACTTTAAACAATGTTGTTTCTTTTCTGTCTGACAGTTTCATATAGAAACACTCCTTCTCCTTGGTTTCCTTGAGTAACACTGCTTGTGGACAATCATTTTATCTCTGCTGACTTTGCTATAGTTTCTATTTCTGTGTGATTTAATCTGTGATGTGGTTTGTCACTTGTTGGCTCAGTAGGTAAAGTGTCTGCTATAATGCGGGAGACACAGGTTCGATCCCTAGGTCAGGAAGATCGTCTGGAGAAGGAAATGGCAACCCACTCCAGTACTCTTGCCTGGAAAATCCCATGGGTGGAGGAGCCTGGTAGGCGTCCATGGGGTCAAAAAGGGTTGGACACGACTGAGCAACTTCACTTCACATATTCAATATCACAGTGACATTTCTGCACATTTCCCCCCCACATTTCATTTTATTTGCTGTTCATGTTACTGTATTTAAAAAAGAATCATCACATATTTAAGTGCTGTCTTTTAAGTGATATCTTTTAAGAGGTAACAAGTGAGATCATCTCCAAAGAATCATTTAGAGGGAATTCTGTTGTTATTTTTTTCACTTTATAGTGTCTTCTTCATTAGTTATGTTCCCTGGATTGGTCTTAAAATGTTAATAGCATTACTTCTTCTTCATCCTAGACAGTTGTATCATTGGATCAGGAGGAGAATCATAGTCCCTGTTAGGAAAGAGAGATTGTAGCCCCTGGTCTGAATCAGGAAAAAATGTGCTGCTTAGAAATGGAGGTGACCTCTGCCAGCTAGAAGTGTTTTCTCTAAAAATTATCTGTGTGACACTTTGGCTTGTTACACTAACTGCCATCCCTGAAATGCCTATTCATGAAGGTTTCCAAGAGTATACTGACACAAACCTTTCTCATATTAAGTGGGAGATAACAATAGCCATTCTTCAATAGCCTGAAATTTACTGGTCTTTTAGAAATACCCAAGTTCCCCTATGTGAAATTATATTCTATCTGATTTTGACATATAGTTTAGGTTTTCTTTTCTTAAAAGGTCAGTTTTCTTAATAACTAAGTCATTAATGGATTCTCCCTCCACTGTGAGGATTGAAGGGTAGGAGTGAGAGAGCAGTCGAAGGTAATCATGTACATTGCTCTTGATCTTCCTATTGTCATCATCAGTTTCAAAGTTAAATATCTTCACTGATATTTTCCTTAAATTAATCAGAATGAATATCATGGTTTTATTCCTAGTTTCTAACTGTAAATATTGGAGGCCCAAAAGTATTGTCATCCTTTGCTTTTCATCCTCTAATTCCATCCCTTTGAAGCTCTGTACTCTGTACAGAGTACTCTGTACTTTAAAGCTCTGTCAGTACTCCCACTCCAAAGGCTCAGGGCTTGATCTCTTCTTCCAGACTCTTCCCCTATGGCACAGGATGCTCTCTGTTTAGCCACCTCAGTGATTTGAACAAAAATCTTCCACAAAGAAAGTGCATCAAAGATGTTTCCCTTCTTCTGTAGCAAGCTCCATGGAAACGGTATTCATTTGAACCTTTTGGTTGCAAGTGACAGAAACCAACTTGAAATGGCAGGAACCAACCCAAAGAGTTTAATTCTAAACTTTTACCCAGTATGGTGTTGCATTTAGAGGGTCCAGCTGTGCAGATCAAGTTATTATCTCCTCAATATGAAAATGCACACTTAGCAGTTAAGTGGAGAGGCAGCAGTCACATGGAAAAGTCCAGTATTTGCTGTTAATGCCACAGAAAGTGGAGGGAAGTGGCCAGGGTACAACTGAAGCTGGAGGACACACTGCTTAACGGCTAGAACCACTGAGATCCAAAATAGTGGAAGACTACTACATTTCTTTACTTGCCACTGATTATACTCACTGCCTTAATTCTTCTAACTCACTCCCAATCAAGGTTCCCAATGAGGATTCTGCTGCTATTACTCCACTTTAACTATTATAAATATAATTCACACACTCTCTGCCTTCGTTTTATTTAGCACAAATCTACATGTGTTACTCATTAAACAATGTAAAATTCTTCTTTTACTTTGGAGAACTAGTTGATCATCTTATTTCACCATATCTTGCTACTTCCCCTTTTTCTACCTGAGACTTCTTAACAATGGACTATTCTAGATTTAAGTTTCCTGATTTTTTTTCTCTTTTCTGTGTACACTCAGGATCTTGGTGATTTTACATACTCTCTTCTCTTTAATAGCTTTAATATGCAAGTGAAACGCAAATTATATCTTTAGTTGAGAATGTGCATACCGTACTTATTCATAAAAGTCCATATCTGAGTATTCTGAATTCAGTGGATAAATTGTTACATATTTATGAAGTGGAATGATATTCAGCCATCAAACAGATGAATCTCCTATATATAATTTTGAATTAAAAAATAATGAAGAATATTTTCCATATGATATTGTTTACATAAATTTCAAAATAGACAAAACTAATTTATGTTGGTAGATGCCAGAATTGGATTTTTGCTGTTGTTGTTTGGGTTTTTTTGTTTGTTTGTTTTTTGGGGTTTTTGAGGGACTTTGTTTACTGGAACAAGGAATGAGGGAGCTTTGTGGAGTCCTGTAAATGTTTCATAACACAATCTAGGAAGTGTTGCAAGGTGTTTATATATTAAAAAAGTATATAAAAGCATTCATTACATAAATGCTAAGCTTAAATACTTTACCACATATTTACTTACTGTAATAAAAAAAGTATGTCTATTTCTACATCTAGATATCTATCTATTGCATCCATCTTTACAACTCTGGTCCCACCCAGAAACTCTTCCTTAGTTTAGTGTGCAAGCCTGTTGTAGGAAAAATAACGCCTCCAAACCAAAGATGCCAATTTTTTATTCCCAAAATGTGTTAATATGTTACCTTCATGGCAGATGAAACTTTGAATTTGTCCTTAAATTAAAGATCTAGAGATGGAAAGATTATTCTGGATTATGTGAGCAGGCCCAAGGTAGCTATAAGAGTTATTATAAGAGGAAGCAGGAGGGTCCGAGTCACAGACAGAGATGAAGAAGCAAAGTTTAAAGATTGGCAGATGAAACTTTGAATTTGTCCTTAAATTAAAGATCTAGAGATGGAAAGATTATTCTGGATTATGTGAGCAGGCCCAAGGTAGCTATAAGAGTTATTATAAGAGGAAGCAGGAGGGTCCGAGTCACAGAGATGATGAAGAAGCAAAGTTTAAAGAGATGTTTGAAAAAGGACCATGAGCCAGGGAAGATGGGCACCCTCTACAATTTAGGAAAGAGACAAGAAATGAATTCTTTTCTGGAGTCTGCAAAAGAAATGTAAGTTCAGATTATTTGCTCAGTTGTGTCCAACTCTTTGGAACTCCACGGACTGTGGCATGCCAGGCTTCCCAGTCCATTGCCGACTCCTGGAGTTTACTCAAACTCATGTCCATTGAGTTGGAGATACCATCCAACCATCTCATCCTCTGTCATCCCCTTTTCCCCCTGCCTTCAATCTTTTGCAGTATCACGGTCTTTTCAAATTAGTCAGTTCTTCATACATGGAAACATAAATTTGTTTTTGCACCTGTGAAGTTTCTTTTCAACAAAAATTTCAGAGTAATTACTTAACACATGAGTAGGATTATTTACCTTCTTAGCTGAAAATTTTGCAATGTTTTTGAATTTAATGCAGAGTAAAAGTCAAAGACTTTTAATGCTGTGATCCCTTTTGCCTTTCTGATATCCTCACTTGCTCTCTCTGCTTCTACCACCACGGGCTCCTTGCTGTTTTTCAAACATATAGGCACATTCCAATTTTAAGCATTTGTTCTCCAATTTTGTTTTTTCCCTGAAATATTTTTCCTTTAGATACATACATAGATATATATCTCACATCCTTAAAATATTTCCTAAATTTTCACCTTTTCAATGAGTGCCATGTAGAATCCCTTAATATCTCATCCATTCTCTTTCCCTGATCTTTTCATGCTTTAAATTTTGTTTTGATTTTTTCATCTTGGTGTTTCTAACATGCTTGAACATAATATTGCAATACTTATTTATTATGGTTATTGTTACTTGTCTGTGGAGCCCATTAGTATGTAAAATCCATAAAGAGTGATCCTTGTCATTGAAGTAACATAAGTGCTTAGAACAATGTTTGACATATAGCAGCTGTTGAATTATTTTTTTTTGGATAAATAAAANTGGTGTTTCTAACATGCTTGAACATAATATTGCAATACTTATTTATTATGGTTATTGTTACTTGTCTGTGGAGCCCATTAGTATGTAAAATCCATAAAGAGTGATCCTTGTCATTGAAGTAACATAAGTGCTTAGAACAATGTTTGACATATAGCAGCTGTTGAATTAATTTTTTTTGGATAAATAAAAATATTAATTGAAATAATTCTATATTGTAGATGCTGTATCATATACTATATTTATAACATGAAATAAATACAGTGTCTACCCTCAAGGAAATAAGGCATACAGGAAAGAAAAGATGATATATGTATGGTATTTGAAGCCAAGAATATCACATGAACTCATAGAAAAACATTCACATGGATTTTGGGAATCACTGAGCATTGCTTTGAGGAGTAGTCTGCCACAAGGAAGATAAATAGGTATTTGCAAGATAGAAGATGACAGCATGAGACAGTGAAGAGGATTTCAGGCATATCAAAAATAAGTGTACAGGAATGAAGGCAAGATAAAGCATGTCTTTAAAGTCACTCTATTTAATGAATATAGATTGAAGAAAAGATGTCAGTGATGAGATTTGATGAACACAAGAGGAATATTCATAGAAAGCAGAGCTTTGTAAGCCAGATATAGAAATTTGGGTGTTTACCTAAAAATAATAGGAGACACATTGAAATTATTTTAAGCAGAATAGTGAAAGGAATACACAGCCACTATAGGAAGATAACTGGCTATGATGTAGAGAAAGAGTTAAAAAATATAAAGCCAGAGAAAGGAATATTGATTAGGAAGACGTATATCAAGCAATTCAAGAAATGATGTTGGATTTTAGTAGCCATATGAAATAGATATATGTGATTTCAACAAAAATTTAGGAGTCAAATTTTCAGTTATTAACTATGTGTGAGTAGAAAAAGGGAAAATAAGAGAAATCACACACAGTTGTTATACTAGCAACAGCAAGTGAGAAACAAGGATGGAACATAAATGCAGACTTGATAATTGTCATTGTATAATAAGTAGATTAATTGTCAGTGTTCACTGTAAAGTGTGACAAAAGATGAAGATCTACTAAAGAAACCTGAAGACTAGCAATATTTAGGCAAAGACAGATAAACTCTTAATAATTCACAAAAAATACCATGGAATGATCAGAGAAGTAGAAAGAGTGTCAAAGGAATTTAGTGTGTTTAACAGTGGTCAATTATTTAAATTATTTAAAAAGTTCAAGGAAGTTAAGGGTGAATTAATATCAATTATGTAATAGTAATAGAGGTATCTGTGATGATCCAAGAAATAGTGATGCCAATGGAATGATGGCTATGGACATAAAATGGAAAATGAGTGAAAATGACAACAGAATCCAAAAACTTGAGGGATACATAGATATAGATATAATTTTTGGAATAGACATTTTATAGAAGATTTGAGAAAAGTTTTTGCTTCTCTATCTTGTCTTGAATTATTTTTGAAAGAGAAGAGGTGACATAAATCAGCCAAAATGTACTGAAAAGGACAAGGTTTATTCTCCCACCTGAAATACCAAAAAAGAAAAGCAGATAGAATATATAGAATGACGGTTTGCAAAACACTGAACATCAAACACAAAGGACAATGATTCCTGAGGCACAGGAGACAAAACATTTGAGATCTACTATTGCCTTTGTTTCCTGCCTGGAGAGAATTTCAGGAAATGGCACAGTGAAAAGGAACCCTGGCAAATCCCAGCAAACTTTCTGTGTTCAAGAGACGATGCTGAGTCCAAGGAGAGCAGGCAGCTACCATTTTCAAGGCAAAGTGCTAGTGAAGAGAGACCTGAACTGCAGAGATCTGTGGAAGATTTCCTCTGAGCCCTCAGCAGAACACTAATCTGTGAATATGTGTCAGGAAACCACCAAAGACTAATGGAAACACCAGATGGAAAGATCAGAGAAAGCTCAGTGTTCATGTGGGGTTGGAAAGGAAAGGAAAGTGAAGTCGCTCAGTTGTGTCCGACTCTTTGCGACCCCATGGACTGCAGCCTCCAGGCTCCTCTGTCCTTGGGATTTTCCAGACAAGAGTACTGGAGTGGGTTGCCAGTTCTTCTCCATGTGGGGCTGAGAACAGTGCTTAATCTAACCAGCCAGTCTGGAAAACTATGTAAGTCATGAAGTCATGACTAGAGTACCCATAAAGGCTTTATATCAGTAGTAAAGAAGAATTCATCTTTGCTCTCTTTCGATATATACTTTTTCAAAAAGCAGGATCCAAAGAAATCAAACTGTTACCATGTTAACTTACCTATAACCAACATTAATAACAATGTTAAGTAAGTGCTCACAAATATTTGTATGAATACAGAAATATCTAGTATTCATAAACAAAAATTCACAATGTCTGGCACCCAATAATAAATGATTTGGGTTCGAAAAGCATTAAAAATTAAGCCATAATGAGGATAAAAATCATTAAGACAAACTGACTCAGAAATACCACAGAAGATAGAATTAGCAGTTAAAAAACACTGTATGTTCAAAAGTTAAACAAAAGGTTGAATATGATAAGTAGAAATTACAATGATATAAAAAGAAGACCTGAATCAAACATCTGGATATGAAACTACATGATTTTACATGAAAATGAACTCAGTAAGCTTAAAGGCAACATAGATATTTCAGGTTAAATATTCGTAAATTTTAAAACACTCTGATAAAAGTTACCCAAAATGATAAGCTGAGATTTTTAAAAGAAATAAAAGAGCATCAGTAAGCTCCAGAGGAACTTCTAGTGACCAAATACACATATAATTTAAGTCCCTTAGCTAGAAATGGGGCTAATATTTGCAGATATAAGTTTTCTCCTAAAATCACTCTGATAAAAGTTACCCAAAATGATAAGCTGAGATTTTTAAAAGAAATAAAAGAGCATCAGTAAGCTCCAGAGGAACTTCTAGTGACCAAATACACATATAATTTAAGTCCCTTAGCTAGAAATGGGGCTAATATTTGCAGATATAAGTTTTCTCCTAAAATGACAAACTCACAAATAGAAAATATTAAAAGCAGCTAGAGCAAAAAAACACATTGCATACTAAAGAAGATCAAAAATAAAGACGACAACAGATTTCTCATTTAAAATGATGAAAATGAGAAGATAGTAGAGCAACTTCTTTAAACATCTGAAAGAAAAAAAAACTGTCACCCTAGAATACCATACCAAGTATATTTTGAAATTAAAGAATTAAAAAAAGTTTCAAACATATAAAAAGTGAAAAATTTATTCCTTGAAATCTCACACAATAAGAAATGAATAGGAAGTCCTGTGGGAAGAAAATACCACCTAATGTAAATATAGTTCTACACAAAAATAAGCAGAGCACCAGAAATAGTAACTATAATATATTAGTGAAACTATGAGATATTTTTCTTATTATTTAAATCTATGTAAGATAATTGACTGTTTAAGGCAATAATATTTAAATAAAAATAACAGTGCACTCTTGGATTTAAAACATACGGATATGTGTGTGTGATCAGTCGTGTCTGATTCATTGTGACCCCATAGACTGTAGCATGCCTGGTTTCTCTGTCCATGGAATTTTCCAGGCAAGAATACTCGAGTGGGTTGCCATTTCCTACTCCAAACATATGCATATATAAGGTGTAAACCAAAAATAAATAACATAACAGCATAACATATTAACAGGAAGTAAGAAATCAAAGCATTTATTTGCAAGGTTCTTATATTATATTTGAAGTGGTGTCCTATCACTTAGAGGTAGACTGATAAGTATATGTAATTCTAATCCCCAGAGAAAGCTCTAAGATCATAAAGGACTATAACGCATAGCTGAGAAAATAAATAAAATGGAATCATAAAAACAATTATTTCTAAAGAAGGGAGGAAAAAACAAGGAAAATTGAAACAAAATGACAACAGATGCTAGACTTACATTACACCCAACCGTGTCAGTAGTAATATTAAATGCGCATATGTGCTAAGTTGCTTCAGTCCTGTCAAAAACTTTACAACCCCGTGGACTGCACCCTTCCAGGCTCCATTATCCATGCGATTCTCCAGGCAAGAATACTGGAATGAGTTGCCATGCCCTCCTCCAGGGGATTTTTCCAACCCAGGGATCAAATCCATGTCTTTTGTGGATCCTGCATTTCAGGTGGATTCTTTATAGCTGAGCCACTGGGAAACCCAGTATTAAATTTACATAGTCTAAACCCCCCAATCTGAAGGCATAGATTTTTGAATTGAAGAAGAAAGGAAAAGTTTACATATAAAGACATAAGTAGTTCAAAGGCAAAGTTGAAGTGGTGGTGCTTTAGTTGCTAAGTCATGTCCGGCTCTTGGGACCCCATGGACTGTAAGTAGGCTGCCAGGCTCCTCTGCCCATGGGATTCTCCAGGCAAGTACTGGAGTGGGTTGACATTTTCTCCAGAGGATCTTCCCAACTCAGGGATTGAATCCTGGTCTCCTGCATTGCAGGCAGATTCTTTACCAACTTAGCTACAAGGGAAGCCCAATGTTAATGTTAAAATAGATTTCAGGGAAGAGATGTTTACCAGATATAAAGCAAATCATTTCCTAATGACTAAAGAGGTGAATTTATCCAGAGGATGTAACAATCCTAAATGTTCGTAACATAAAAGAGGTTTATAATATATGAAGCAAAACTGATAGATACGCAAAGAGCTAATTTTGCATAGTTATTTATAATTATGATCATATATTTTAACTTTCTATCTGTTGCTGAGTTGAGTAGAGATGAAATATTCTTTGCTACCATCCTGCCAACGTTGCATATATATGAGAAAAAAACAAGAGATGGCAAGGGTGAACGTTGACATTCTAGGAATCAGTGAACTAAAATGGACTGGAATGGGTGAATTTAACTCAGATGACCATTATATCTACTACTGCGGGCAAGAATCCCTCAGAAGAATGGAGTAGCCATCATGGTCAACAAAAGAGTCCGAAATACAGTACTTGGATGCAACCTCAAAAACGACAGAACGATCTCTGTTCGTCTCCAAGGCAAACCATTCAATATCACGGTAATCCAACTCTAAGCCCCAGCCAGTAACACTGAAGAAGCTGAAGTTGAACGGTTCTATGAAGACCTCAAGACCTTTTAGAACTAACACCCAAAAAAAGATGTCCTTTTCATTATAGGGGACTGGCATGCAAAAGTAGGAAGTCAAGAATCACCTGAATTAACAGGCAAATTTGGCCTTGGAATACAGAATGAAGCAGGGCAAAGGCTAATAGAGTTTTGCCAAGAAAATGCACTGGTCATAGCAAACACCCTCTTCCAGCAACACAAGAGAAGACTCTACACATGGACATCACCAGATGGTCAACACCGATATCAGATTAATTATATTCTTTGCAGCCAAAGATGGAGAAGCTCTATAGAGTCAACAAAAACAAGACGAGGAGCTGACTGTGGCTCAGATCATGAACTCCTTATTACCAAATTCAGACTGAAATTGAAGAAAGTAAGGAAAACCTCTAGACCATTCAGGTGTGACCTAAATCAAATCCCTTATGATTATACAGGGAAAGTGAGAAATAGATTTAAGGGCCTAGATCTGATAGATAGAGTTCCTGATGAACTATGGAATGAAGTTCGTGACATTGTACAGGAGACAGGGATCAAGACCATCCCCATGGAAAAGAAATGCAAAAAAGCAAATGGCTGTCTGGAGAGGCCTTAGAAATAGCTGTGAAAAGAAGAGAGGCGAAAAACAAAGGAGAAAAGAAAAGATATAAGCATCTGAATGCAGAGTTCCAAAGAATAGCAAGAAGAGATAAGAAAGCCTTCTTCAGCGATCAATGCAAAGAAATAGAGGAAAACAACAGAACGGGAAAGACTAGAGATCTCTTCAAGAAAATGAGGGATATCAAGGGAACATTTCATGCAAAGATGGGCTCGATAAAGGACACAAATTGTATGGACCTAACAGAAGGAGAAGATATTAAGAAGAGGTGGCAAGAATA
>SJYX01024863.1:9651-24579 GCA_006410675.1 Oreotragus oreotragus
GATGCTAAAGCTGAAACTCCAGTACTTTGGCCACCTCATGCGAAGAGTTGACTCATTGGAAAAGACTCTGATGCTGGGAGGGATTGGGGGCAGGAGGAGAAGGGGACGACCGAGGATGAGATGGCTGGATGGCATCATGGACTCGATGGACGTGAGTCTGAGTGAACTGTGGGAGATGGTGATGGATAGGGAGGCCTGGTGTGCTGTGATTCATGGGGTCGCAAAGAGTCGGACACGACTGAGCGACTGAACTGAACTGAACTGAGCACTACTGGTTAATCAAACACTATGTAGGACTCTTTTATAAATAACAACAAATTATATTAATATCAAGTCTTCCTCAACAGAAGCGAAACATGAAGTCTTCTCACATTTTGTGTTCCAAACTTCATTCCGACATCTTCAGCTATTAGTACTTCATAGAATTCAAAGGGATCATTGATTTTACTTTCATTATGAGAAAGGACAAATTAAACTAATCACTTAGGCTTGGATTTGGGATTTGCTCACAGCAGATTTCGAACTCTTTGGCCCCATTTGAAAAGCTTCTGAGGTATTCTAATGTAGTGATTGTTGTTCTTGCTGCTGTGTTCAGTCAATAAGTCCTGTCCGACTCTTTGCGACCTGATGAACTGCTGCGGCCTGATGAACTACAACACACCAGACTCCTCTGTCTTCCACTATCTTCCAGACTTTGCTCCAAATTCATGTCCATGGAGCCAGCGAGTGTATCCACCTCATTCTCTGTGCCCTTCTTCTCCTTATCCATTAAATCTTTCCCAACATTGAGGTCTTTTCCAATGAGTCAGTTCTTCTCATCAGTTGGCCAAAATGTAGGGCTTCAGCTTCAGCAACAGCTCTTCCAGTGAATATTCAGGGTTGATTTCCTTTAGGATTGACTGGTTTGATTTGCACTCCAGGGGTCTCTCAAGAGTCCTGTCCTAATTTAAAATCATCAGTGCTTTGACCCTCAGCCTTTTTAAGGTCCAACTTTCATATTCCAGTTCTGGATGTGCCCGATGGTGAAAATAAAGTCAATGCCGTAAGAATAATATTGCAACGGAATCTGGAATGTTAGGTCAATGAATCAAGGTAGATTGGAAGTGCTCAAATAGGAGACAGTAAGAGTGAGCGTTGACATTTTAGCAATCAGTGAACTAAAATGGATGGAAATGGGAGAATTTAGTTCAGATGACCATTTTATCTACTACTGTGGGTAGGAATCCATTTGAAAAAATGGAGTAGCCCTCATAGCTAAAAATAGAAATAAAAAATGAGAGAGAAAGAGAGTTCGGAGTACAGTACTTGAGTGGTAGCTCAAAAACAACAGAAGGATCTCGGTTCATTTCCAAGACAAACCATTCAATACCACAGTAATCTATCCAGTAGAAACTGAAGTTGAATGGTACTATGAAGACCAACAAGACATCCTAGGAAAGTGAAAGTCACTCAGTCATGTTTGATTCTTTGCGACCCCATGGACTTTACAGTCCATGAAATTCTCCAGACCAGAATACTGGAGTGGGTAGACTTTCCCTTCTCCAGGGGATCTTCCCAACCCAGGAATCGAACTGGGGTTTCCTGTGATGAAAGTGGAATCCTTTACCAACTGAGCTATCAGGGAAGCCCTAGGCATTCTAGAACTAACACCAAAAAAATCAGTGTCCTTTTCATTATAGGAAACTGGACTGCAAATGTAGGAGGTCAAGAGATACCTGGAGTAACAGGCAAGTTTGGCCTCAGAGTACAAAATGAAACAGGGCAAAGGCTAACAGAGTTTTGCCAAAAGAATTCCCTGATCATAGCAAACATCATCTTCCAACAACACTAGAGTCTTCTCTACACATGGATATCACCAGATGGTCAATACCAAAAGCAGATTGGTTATGTTCTTTGCAACTGAACGTGGAGAAACTCTATACAATCAGCAAAAACAAGACTGGAAGCGGACCATGGCTCAGATCATGAACTCCTTATTGCAAAATTCAGATTTAAACTGAAAAAAATAGTGAAAACCACCAGGCCATTCAGATATGACCTAAATAAAATCCCTTCTGATTATACAGTGGAAGTGACAAATAGATTCAAGGGATTAGATCTAGTAGAGAGAGTGCCTGAAGAACTATGGACAGAAGTTTGTGACATTGAATGAGAAGCAGTGATCAAAACCATCCCCAAGAACAGGAAATGCAAAAAAGCAAACTGGTTGTCTGAGGAGGCCTTACCAGTAGTTGAGAAAAGAAGAGAAGTAAAAGGCAAAGGAGAAAAGGAAAGATTTGAATGCAGAGTTCCAAATAATAACAAATAAAATAAAATAAAAAAGCCTAAGTAAGTGAACAATGCAAAGAAACAGAGGAAAACAATGGAATGGAAAGGACTAAAGATCTCTTCAAGAAAATTAGAGGTACCAAGGGAACATTTCATGCAAAGATGGGCACAATAAAGGATAGGCACGGTATAGATCTAACAGAAGCAGAAGATATTAAGAAAAAGGGCAAGTATACACAGCAAAACTATACAAAAGTCTTAATGACCTGGACAACCATGATGGTATGATCATTCACCTAAAACCAGACATCCTGGAGTATGAAGTCAAGTGGTCCTTAGGAAACAATACTACAAAGTTAATGGAGGTAATGGAATTACAGCTGAGCTATTTCAAACCCTAAAAGATAATGTTGTTAAAGTGCTGCACTCATTATGCCAACAAATTTGCAAAATTCAGCAGTAGCCACAGGACTAGAAAAGGGCAGTTTTCATTATAATTCCAAAGAACAGCAACACCAAAGAATGTTCAAACTACTGAACAATTGCATTTATTTTATATGTTAGCAAAATAATGTTCAAAATTCTTTAGGCTAGGCTTCAGTAGTATGTGAACTGAGAAATTCTAGATGTACAGAACTACCAGATGCCTTGAATTTAGAAAAGCAGAGGAATCAGAGATCAAATTGCCAACATCTGTTGGATCATAGAGAAAGCAAGGGAATTCTAGAAAATATCCACTTCTGCTTTACTACAGTAAAGCCTTTGATTGTGTGGATCACAACAAACTGTGGAAAATTCACAGTCAAAGACTTTAGCATAGTCAATGAAGCAGCTGCTGCTGCTGCTAAGTCACTTCAGTCGTGTCCGACTCTATATGACCCCATAGACGGCAGCCCACCAGGCTCCCCCATCCCTGGGATTCTCCAGGCAAGAATACTGGAGTGGGTTGCCATTTCCTTCTCCAATGCATGAAAGAGAAAAGTGAAAGCGAAGTTGCTCAGTCTGTCCGACTGTTAGCGACCCCATGGACTGCAGCCCACCAGGCTACTCTGTCCATTGGATTTTCCAGGCAAGAGTACTGGGGTGGGGTGTCATTGCCTTCCCTGCAATGAAGCAGACATATATGTTTATCTGGAATTCCCTTTCTTTCTCAATGATCCAGCAGATGTTGGCAATTTGATCTCTGATTCCTCTGCCTTTTCTAAATCCAGATTGTATATCTGCAAATTCTCGGTTAACATACTGTTGAAGCCTAGCTTGAAGGATTTTGAGCATTACTTTGCTAGCATGTGAAATGATTGCAGTAGCATGGTAGTTTGAACATGCTTTGGCATTACTCTTCTTTGAAATTGGCATGAAAACTGATATTTCCAGTCCTGAGCTCATTGCTGAGTTTTCAAAATTTGCTGACATATTGAGACCAATGCTTTAGCTACAGCACCTTTTAGGATCTGAAGTACTTCAGCTGGAACTCCATCACCTCCACAAACTCTGCCCATTGTAATGCTCTTCCTAAGGCCCACTTGACTTCACACTCAGTGATGACTGGCTTTAGATGAGTGATCACTCCACTGTGGTTATTGCAGTCATTAAGACCTTCCCTTCTTATATATTTCTTCTGTATATTCTTGCTACCTCTTCTTAATCTGTTCTGCTCCTTTTAGGTTCTTAGCAATTCTGTCCTTTTTTGTACCCATCCTTGCATGAAAGTTCCCTTCACATCTCCAATTTTCTTTAAGAGATTTCTAGTTTTACCCATTCTGTTGTTTTCCTGTATTTCTTTGCGTTGTTCATTTAAGAAGGCCTTCTTACATCTCCTTGTTATTCTTTGGAACTCTGAAATCAGCTGAATCTATCTTTCCCTCTATCTTTTGCCTTTCATTTGTCTTCTTTTCTCAGCTATTTGAAAAACCTCCTTACACAAAAATTTTGCTTTCTTGCATTTCTTTTTATTTGGGATGGTTTTGGTTCCTGCCTCCCATACAATGTTAGGAGTCTCCATTCATGGTTCTTCAGGCGCTCTGTCTACCAGATCTAATCCTTTGAATCTATCTGTCAGATTCACCGTATTATCTTATGGGTTGGATTTAGGTCATATGTGAACGGCCTAGTGGTTTTCCCTACTTTCTTCAGTTTAAGACTGAATTTTGCAATAAGGAACTATCAGTCTGGGCTGCAGTCAACTCCAGGTCTTGTTTTTGCTGACTGTATAGAGCCTCTCCAACTGTGACAGCAATGGACATAAACAATTTGATTTAGGTATTGACCATTTTGTGATGTCCATGCATAGAATTATCTCTTGGGTTGTTAGAAAGGGTATTTGCTATAATCAGTGTGTTATTTTGGCAAAACTCAGTTAGCTTTTGCCCTACCTCATTTTATCCTCAAAAATGTTAAGCTTATCTATTACTTGAGTATCTCTTGACTCCCTACTTATGCATTCCAATCCTCTGAAATGAAAAGAACATCTTTTTTTTTTTTTTTTTGGTGGTAGTACTATAAGATGTAGTTCTTCTTAGAAATGGCCAACTTCAGCTTCTTCAGTGTCAGTGGTTGTGGTATAGACTTGGATTACTGTGAATGATGTGTGACTTGCCTTGAAAATGAACTGAAATCACTCTATCATTTTTCATTATGCACCCAAGTAATGCATTTTGGACTCTTTTGTTGTCTATGAGGGTTACTCCATTGCTTCTAAGGGATTTTTGCCACAGTAGTAGATATAATGGTCCTCTCAATTAAATCTGCCCATTCCCATCCATTTCAGCTCTGATTATTAACACTTCAACAATGTTTTATCTTTCCATCTACTGCTTGACCACATCAAATTTACATTGATTCATGGACCTAACATTCCATGTTCCTACGCAATATTGTTCTTACAGCATCAGACTTTACTTTCACCCCCAAGCATATCCACAACTGAGCATCAGTTCAGCTTTGGCCCCGTCACTTCCTAGTTTCTAAAGCTATTAGTAATTGTCTTCTGCTCTTCCTCAGTAACATATTGGACCACTTCTGCCTGAGGCACCAGGGCAGGGCTCATTTTCCAGTCATATTTTTTGCCTTTTCATACTGCCCATGAGGTTCTCCAGGCAAGAATACTGGAGAGAGTTGCCCTTTTCTCCTCCAATGGACCACATTTTGTCGAACTCTTTACTATGATCCACCCATCTTGGGTGACCCTGCATGGCATGGCTCATAATTTCATTTTGCCATCCCCTTCACCACAAAAAAGCTGTGATTCATGAAGGGGAATGTAATGGTATCCAAACTTTTCACAGCAAAATGTCCTGAAAGCAGAAGTTCATACACCATAATGATTAGATCAGAAAGGGAATGGGAGCTGAGGCTCAGTATTTTTTTTTCTTTTTAATCCTGGAATGATTCCAGTGTTCATCAAAGTTTGAAAATTGCTTTCCTAAAGCCCACATTCCCAAATGTTCATGGGAAATGAACAGTTATACAAGTTTTCTAGAAGATTCTACTGTTCATCCAGGGTAGAAAACTACTGAGTTAGAGCAGTTTCTCAAAATTTGTTGTGTATTTGGATCACCCACCAATAGAGATTTTTTTTAAAATTTATTGAAGTAGAGTTGCTTTACAAGGTTGTGTTTCTACTTTACAGCAAAGTGAATCAACTACACCCATACATGCATACTTTGGATTTCCTTTTCAGTGATGTCACCAAAGAGCCTTGAGTAGAGTTCCCTGTGCTAAACAGTATATTCTCATTTGTCATCTATTTTATACATAATAGTGTATATATGTCAACCTCATTCTCCCAATTAATTCCACTCTCTTCCCCCCTCTTGCTGTTCGTATATTTGTTCTCTGTCTCTGTGTGTCTATTTCTGCTTTGCAAATAGGTTCTTCTGCACCTTTTTCTATATTTCACTATATACATTAATGTATGATATTTGTTTTTCTATTTTTGTCCTGTTTCACTCTGTATGACAGTCTCTAGATCCATCCACATCTCTGCAAATGACACAATGCCATTCTTTTTTTATGGTTGAGCAATATTCCACTATATATATACACACACAACCTTCTTTGATGGCAAAGCGTGAGAAACATTGATTCTGAAGCTCTGTTTCTCATGGTATGATTCATGGGCCACTAATCTGATGATTCCTGTTAAAGCTCAGATTTTAAGGTCTTTTCAAATACATACTAAATCAGTCTTCAGTTTGGGCACAGATTTTCACTATAATAAATTCTGTTAGGGAACTGGTGAGCAAAACTGCCCACCCTGGATAAACACAGTAATAACTGTTTGCATGAGTAGTCTCACAACAGGAGTTCCCAGTAAGAAACACAGTGTTGCTGCTGAAAACTTAACAGGAGAATTTGGGAGGGGCCAAAGGGAGGGAAGAGATTCCATCTCATAATATATTCTAACAACCTCTCGGAAGCCCTCATGCTAGAATCCATCTTGGCTTAGAGATGTGTGTGTCACCAGGAAGGACCCTGAGTAAGACCATATATAGGCACACGCAAGATAACTGGCCAGAGGCAATCCCAAAAGATAACCCCATTACCATAAAACCTGAGACTGATCCATGTGGCACAGCAGTTCTCCTGGGCTCCCTTACTTTGCTGCAGGTGGTTCTTGGCATTCCTCTCATAGAGAACCATTCAATCATATAAACAACCCACCTCAAATATCTGTGGTACATTTAAGGGAGTATAGTAACCCGTTCAATACCATTTTAACAAAGCAAATCTTGTTTATAAAATAAATTCCTTTTAACAAAGTCCTTAATAACAGAATGAACAGGACATCTCAGACCACCTCTGAGCTGCTTCTCACTGATTTTTTAAAAATATCACTTATTTCCCAGATCACTATAATCAACAGTACCAGACATATAAAAAAAAAAATGTTAACAGCATCTCTGACTAAAGATTTAAAGTGTTTTCATCAGACCCTCAGTTGCGTTCTCTCCATTAGAACCATCAATAACAAGCGAGACAAAAATTATCAATCTGTAACTAGGCAACAAGGACAAAGTAAATGAACATTAGGCCGGAGATGGTAGCCTTTATAAATAAAATCCAAATAACACCTTAGCTTTAGCTGAATATATTTTTCTAGTTTATTGCTGTTTTGACATAAATGAAACCAAGATATATCCCCTATACTTTGTTTGCTTTTCTTTTTTTTTTTTTCCTTCTTCTCGTTTATGTCCTGTGTTATTACTTTGTGGAAAGAGACAGAGTGGGTGTAAAGAAGTCCATAAATAGGGACAAAACTGTTTTACTATAAATACTTCTACTTACTTACTCACTAGCTTGTTTTAATATGTCTAATCGGCAAGTTTGCCAAAGTAATCCTTTGGGCCTTCCTTGCATTTGACCATGCTATCTATTAATACTATTAAAAGATATGTGAGACTAGTAGAAAAAATATGAATGAAAATGGTTATGTGGAGAAAAATTAAACAAAAATTTACAGACAAACCATATATCTGCTCTTCTCATCTCCTTTCAAAAGAGGGAACAATATATTTGAAAATCTGGTAAATTCATTCTATTCATGTAAGTGCACAATTTCATTTTAGCTATAGACATTATTATTCTTTTCTTGTTTAACCTTTTGCATGGTTGATATTCTCTAAGCATTTAAACTGCAAGAGAATTAGATTCTTTGCAAAATCTTAAAAGGTGATTTTTTTTTTCCTGTGGGAAAGGGCTTCTGTACTAACAATGCAAACATTAATTTAATGTCAAAAATAAATATAATATAAATAGTGCAATTTTTGTCTTGGAATAGCAGATATAATCATAAACAATTATGCTTTTTTTTTTTTCATTTTAGCAGAAAGATCATGAGACTTTTACCATGAAAACCCTATAGAAGTCAAAGCTGTTATCTAAATGTGGTCCATTGACCTATGGCATGCCAGAAGATCCCTTCAGAGGTTTAGTGAAAGTGAAAGTCACTCGTTGTGTTGGACTCTTTATGACCTCATGGACTATAGATCATCAGGCTCCTCTCTCCATGAAATTCTCGAGGCAAGAATACCAGAGTGGGTAGCCATTTCCTTCTTTGGGGATATTTCTGACCCAAGGATCAACTTATCTAAATGTGGTCCATTGACCTATGGCATGCCAGAAGATCCCTTCAGAGGTTTAGTGAAAGTGAAAGTCACTCGTTGTGTTGGACTCTTTATGACCTCATGGACTATAGATCATCAGGCTCCTCTCGCCATGAAATTCTCGAGGCAAGAATACCAGAGTGGGTAGCCATTTCCTTCTTTGGGGATATTTCTGACCCAAGGATCAACTGAGTCTCCTGCATTGCAGGCAGATTCTTTACCACTGATCAACCAGGGGAGTGAAGGATTTAGCTTACTAGCTAAACAGTAAGTTCTCTTGCATAAATAATGGGAGAACTCCAAAGAGTTCCATAAAAGTATCCAGTGGACACTGCCAGAAAAACCTCAGCTCCAGTTCTCCTGAGAATGCTTCCAGTAGGAAGGGATAATTCACTTACTCTCAATCTTAAAAGTAAGTTGATTCCTGGTATGGAAAAATGATGCAGTGTGCATAAATATATGTTGTCATTTTTTTTCTGTCCCAATCTAGAAGGATGATGGCACCAATTACTTTGAAACAGAAAATTTTATATATATATATATATGAGAGATCTTCCCTTTAAAAGATTACAATTAAGGTGAGAACCTCTCTTGCTATCAGCGTTGGTGGCTACAAGAACAACCAGGTCCACATGACAGAAGGAAGACCACTGACTGATTCAAAACCCCAGATTGCAGGGAAGCCAATACAGATCCATAGGAATGACCTTTGCACAGAGCTAAGGCACTGGATCACCATGTAGAGATCAACATCAAGAGATAAATAGAAATGTTTTGTTCCAATCCAAGATAATTTCAGTGAAGTGAAAACTTACAGTTAAGTTTTTCTGGAGGACTTCAAAGGTTAAATTAATGTCCCTTTTCTATACATTATGATTCTACTACCACCATAAATCCAGAGAATTGAGACCCCTTCAAAACAGTTGGTTGCCCTTTATTCAGTAAAAAATACACATCTTGAGATATATCAGACTGCCAATTTTCATCCAGGCATCATATGCCATTGCACACACACTTAAGCAAATGTGCATTTTCAATGATTATAGGAAATGGATTTAGGAATCAGCAAATCCAGGCCAAAGGCATAGACAGATTCACTAAAACATTCTCTTTCTTCCCTTTTTTCTTTTGCAGAGAAATCGTGCATTTGTGTGACTGTTGGGAGTGAAAGCGTATTTTCTTTCCTTTTTGGTGGGTCCTCTTACCAATTAAGGGATTCCCAGGTAGCTCAGTGATAAAGAGTCTGCCTGTCAATGTAGGAGATGCTGGTTCGATCCCTAAATCTGAAAGAGCCCTTGGAGAAGGAAATGGCAAGGCACTCCAGTATTCTTGCCTGGAGAATTCCATAAACTGAGGAGCCTGGCAGGCTACAATCCATGGTGTGGGAAGGAGTTGAACAGGACGGGAGACTAAGCACTCAAGCATGCTGACCAATCAATTCCCAGATGTCAGAAACAGCAAAAAATGGAGCAACACATAGAGTAGAAGCTACTTTTATGATCTAGGGGTTTAAAAAGATATTGGCATATCTGAGAGGGGGAAAGAGAGTAAAAAATCAAAATAAAAGACCATTAAATACATAGAAAGTCTACTATGGCTCATATATTCTGTTGAAAACTAAGAGGAGGGTAGTTAAATACACCAAAAAATCTCCTCTCTTCAAAAATCTTACAGTCTTAATGGGAAGTCATATTTTCTCTTCCTCTGTTTAGACAATTATTAAACAGATATATTTTGTGCACCTGCCATGTGTCAGGGCTTCCCAAGTGGCACCAGTGGTAAAGAACCCACCTGCCAAGGCAGGAGACGTAAGAGACTTGGTTCGATTCCTGAGTCAGGAAGATCCTCTGGAGGAGGACATGGTAAGCCACTCCAGTATTCTTGCCTGGAGAATCCCCATAGATGGAGAAGCCTGGTGGGCTACAGTCTGTGGGATTGCAAAGAATCGGGCATGAGGGAAGCAACATATCACACAGCACGACATGTGTCAGGCATTGAGCAAGATGAGATATTTTAGTCCTCACTTGATGAAGTCTAAGGCAGAAAAATGCAATCATTTTTTAAGAACAAAAGTTTTGTCACTTTCTTTTATGACCAATACTTGCTCTTTTTATGTATTCCAATTCTTTGAGGCAGCCTCGTCAGGATTTCAGTATGTGAGATTTGCTTTATTTCCAGCTCATTTTGCACTATTCTTCCCCTTGTCATTTATGCTGTTGTTCCCTACCCTCTTCATTACTCTGAACACGCTGTGCATTTCTCTGTTTCAGAGCTTTCTCACCATCTGCTCTAGAATTCTCTCCCCATTTCCTAGTTATGTCCTTCTCATCCTTCAGTACTAGGGAAGGTTTCTGTTCAATCTTAGGACTCTGAACTTTTTTTAGGCAATTATAAAATTGGAATTGATTAGTAATTCAGATAATTTTATCTTTTTGTTTTTCTGAGAATAAAACTTTCATAAAAACCAGAATTTGATTTCCTTAAAAATCCATCCCAAGAACCTTACGCTGAGCTTAATGCATCTTGTTCAATGAATAGTGTGAATAAATTAATAGAATGTTTAAAGCCCAGAATAATGCAATAAGTATTACAGAACAAAATGGTGCTTTTCATTACTGTGATCCAGGGACAAGGTCAGTAACTATAATATTGAGGGGCTGGGGTTATAGGTGAATGAACAAGTAGGGTTCTGATGATAAATGCAATAGCACAGGAATGAGGAAGGGTATCAGTGAACACAAGTTATATAGGTAAGTGTGTGGAAAATTAAAAATTACATATAATTACAGGAAAGCAAAAAAAAAAAAAAAACCTAGAAAAAACCCAGGTGCTAGGATAGAAAATAAAGGAAGGTTTTTAAGCAAATCTTCTTTTATGCAGTAACATTTTAGTCTCCACCTGAAAAAAAAGAAGAAGGAGAAGAAACTAGCTGCGCCAAGAAAAACAAGGAGCATTCCAGGCAGAGGGATTACAGCAGTGATTACAAAAGGCCCAAAGGTAGGCAAGTGATCGATGCATTAGGAACAACAAGAAATGAGTCCCAGTAGCCTGGAAAGTGTCAAACAAGAGAGACAGCAGCTGGGAAAGAAGGTGAGAATTAAACCTAAGGGTGAGATCACCTACAGCTTTGAAGGTGTACGATTTTGGATTTTAAACACAATGAGAAGTTACTGGAAATCTTTAAGCAATGCTAGCATGAGTATTTTGTGTTTTATAAAGTTAACTCTGGTTACTTTGTAGTGTGTAGTTGGGGTGGGAAATACCAAATATAGGTTGCAATAGAGTAATTGGAGGACTTCCCTGATGTTTCAGTGGTAAAGACTGCTTATAATACATGGGACACGGGTTTTATCCCTGGGTTGGAAAGATTCCCTGGAGGAAGGCATGGCAACCCACTCTAGTATTCTTGCTGAGAGAATCCCATGGACAGTGAAGCCTGGCAGGCTGAAGTCCATAGGATCACACAGAGATGGACACTACTGAAGTAACTAAGCAGCAGCAGCAGCGTAATTGGAAATTAGAAAGAGGAGCTGAAGCTTTTCTCTACCTTTCTGAATTAATATCATGGTACCACAAGGGAGAAATATCAATAACCTCATATATGCAGATGACACCACCCTTATGGCAGAAAGTGAAGAAGAACTAAAGAGCCTCTTGATGAAAGTGAAAGAGGAGAGTGAAAAAGTTGGCTTAAAGCTCAACATTCAGAAAACTAAGATCATGGCATCTGGTCCCATCATTTCATGGCAAATAGATGGGGAAACAGTGGCTGACTTTATTTTTCTGGGCTCCAAAATCACTGCAGATGGTGGGTGATTGCAGCCATGAAATTAAAAGATGCTTATTCCTTGGAAGGAAAGTTATGACCAACCTAGACAGCATATTAAAAAGCAGGGATATTACTTTGTCAACAAAGATCCATCTAGTCAAGGGTATTTTTTTTTTCCAGTGGTCATGTATGGATGTGAGTGTTGGACTATAAAGAAAGCTGAGCACCGAAGAATTGATGCTCTTGAACTGTGGTGCTGGAGAAGACTCTTGAAAGTCCCTTGGACTGCAAGGAGATCCAACAAGTCCATCCTAAAGGAGATCAGTCCTGGGTGTTCATTGGAAGAACTAATGTTGAAGCTGAAACTCCAATACTTTGGCCACCTGATGTGAAGAGCTGACTCATTGGAAAAGACCCTGATGCTTGGAAAAATTGAAGGTAAGAGGAGAAGGGGATAACAGAGGATGAGATGGTTGGATGGTATCACCAACTCAATGGACATGGGTTTGGGTGGACTCCAGGAGCTGGTGATGGACAGGGAGGCCTGACTTGCTCCAGTTCATGGGTTCACAAAGAGTCAGACATGACTGACTGAAGTTAACCCCAAAGTCAGGAAATTTGTTCAAAGTTTAATTCCTTATAAAGATCTTACACAAAGGAGTATTACTCAGCCATTAAGAAGAATACATTTGAATCAGTTCTAATGAGGTGGATGAAACTGGACCCTATTATACAAAGTGAAGTAAGCCAGAAAGAAAAACACCAATACACTATACTAACACATATATATGAAATTTAGAAAGATGGTAACAATAACCCTGTATGCGAGACAGCAAAAAAGACACAGATGTATAGAACAGTCTTTTGGACTCTGTGGGAGAAGGAGAGGACAGGATGATTTGGGATAGTGGCATTGACACATGTATAATATCATATAAGAAATGAATCGCTAGCCCAGGTTCAATGCAGAATAGAGGATGCTTGGGGCTGGTACACTGGGATGACCCAGAGGGATGGTACAGGGAGGGAGGTGGAAAGGGGGTTCATGACAGGGAACATGTATACACCCGTGGCAGATTCATGTTGATGTATGGCAAAACTAATACAATATTGTAAGTAATTAGCCTCCAATTAAAATAAATAAATTTTAAATAAAAAAATAGAAAAAAATTTTAAAAAAGATCTTCCATCTTTCTTTTGTTACAGTAAAACACACTGTAAACATCTCTATTTTAATTGTACACCAAACAAATATGCCAGAAGCAATAAACTTCAATCTATAATTTGCTGACATGCTTATGGTTTTGTATAGAAAAAGATGGGTGGGGAGGAAAGCCCTGGGCTGTCACCACAGTGAGATGATTACCCATCTGGTTTCAGTAAATCCACTACCTTCTGCTATGTCTCTTTCTCTGTGTCTATGAAACATCAAGGGCTGGAAATGTCTTAAGGGGTCTTATTCTCCTTTCTCATGTCACTGTAGTAAAAGAAAAGCTCCAAAGAGGGCTGTGTTATTACATCCCTCTAGGCTGTAGGATACATTTATGTACAACTATGCCTATATTCCTCTCTCATCCATTTTTTACAAATGATTTTTAGAAACAAAGGATCACTGATATTTACATAGATAACATTACACAATAAACAGCCTTACTTGTGTGTGCAAACTGACAAACATATACTGCAAAAGCCATTCTAATAAACACATGTATTTATACCAATATTCACATGCATGATTCTTTGCCTAGACTAGAGAGTGTTTTAGTAATTACATTGTTTCAAATACAGCTGTTCATCACCAAATAACAAATGGTTTTTTGTGTGTGTGTTTTAAGACTTTGGAGGGAGAAAGAGAACACATAATATGAAGCTGACTATCAAAATTCCACTTTCAGTTTTCCATCCTGCTTCCAACCATGTCACCTTGTGGTCTCAACAGTTTTTCTTAGTGGAAATTTAGCTAGGGATAGAAGAAAGAGCAAAATGTGAAATACATGAAGTCTGTTCCCTTGTGATGTTTTCATTTCAAAATGACAACTTGTCAATTAAAGGTGAATATATTAGAAATACTGAATCACAGAGTGGATCTGTGAATCAAACTGTCCTGTGTTGTTTATGAATACATAGAGAGCATTGGGGGCTTCCTTGGTGGCTCAGGGATAAAGAATTTGCCTGCCAATGCAGGAGACTTGGGTTCAATCCTTGGGTCAGGATTCCCTGGAAAAGGAAATGGCAACCCATTTCAGTATTCTTGCCTGCAAAATCCCATGGACAGAGGAGTCTGGTGGGCTACAGTCCATGGGGGTCACAAAGAGTCAGACAGGACTTTGCGGCTAAAACAACAACCACAACAGAAGGCCTCACTATTCTTTGTTTATTCTTTATGATTTAAGAAGCTCCATTTTTTTAACAGAGAAGGGGAAAGGAGTATATTGCACCAAATAAAAAGCTATGACAAATCTAGACAGTGTATTAAAGAGCAGAGACATCACTTCACCGACAAAGATTTACATAGTCAAAGCTATGGTTTTTCCAGTAGTTGTGTATATTGAGAGTTGAACCATAAAGAAGCCTAAATGCGAAAAAAGAAAAAAAAATTGATGCTTTGAAACTGTGGTACTGGAGAAGACTCTGGAGAGTCCCTTGGACAGCAAGGAGATTAAAGCAGTTAATCCTAAAGGAAATCAACACTGAATATTCATGATGCTGAAGCTGAAGCTCCAATACTTTGGCCACCTGAAACAAAGAGCCAGCTCATTGGAAAAGACCCTGATGCTGGGAAAGATT
>SJYX01024863.1:35551-69049 GCA_006410675.1 Oreotragus oreotragus
GGGTCACAAAGAGTCGGACACAGCTGAGTGACTGAACTGAACTGATACTGGGATGGGAAGAGAAGGAGGCATTTCTTTTTTTTTTTTTAAATGAAATATAGTTGACTTACAATGTTGTGTTAAATTTGCAGTATAGCAAAGTGATTGTTTTACATGTGTATATATACGTATGTGTGTGTGTCTGTGTCTGTGTGTGTCTGTGTCTGTCTTTGTGTATATATGTGTGCTCAGTCACTCAGTCATGTCTGACTGTTTGTGACCCCATGGAGTGTAGACTTCAAGGATCCTCTGTCCATGGGATTCTCCAGGCAAGAATACTGGAGTGGGTTGTCATGCTCTCCTCCAGGGGATCTTCCCAAACCAGGGAAGGAACCCAGGCCTTCTGCATTGCAGGTAAATTCTCTTCTCTCTAAACCACCAGGGAAGCCCATGTATATATATACCCACACTTTCTTTTTTTAAAAAAAATTCCTTTCCATTGTGGTTTAATTACAGAATATTGAATATAGTTTCTATGCTATATTGTTGTTTATCCATTTTATATGTAACAATTTGCATTTGTTAACCTCAAATTCCCAGTCCATCCCTCCCCACCCTACTTTCCTCTTGGCAACCATAAGCCTGTTCTCTGTGTCCGTAAGTCTGTTTCTGTTTTGTAAAAGTTCTTTTGTGTCATATTTAGATTCCTTATATGTGATATCATACTGAATTTGTGTTTCTCTTTCTGACTTTCTTCACTTGGTATGAGTATCTCAAGGTTCATTCATGTTGTGCAAATGACATTATTTCACTCTTTTTATGGTTGAGTAGTATTCTAATGTATATATGAATCACATCTTCTTTATCCGTACACCTGTCAATAGACATTATATTATTTTCAGAACTTGGGTACTGTGAACAGTGTTGCTATGAATATAAGGGTGGACGTATATCTATGAATTATAGTTTTTTCCACATACATGCCCAGGAGTGGGATTGCTGGACCATATGACAAGTCTGATTGCCATTTGATCACAGAGTTGGTGATCAACTTTAGGACAAGACTTCCTGCTAACCATTGTGGTAACTATTCATTTTGCCTGATGCTGAAGCTTAAGTTCCAATGCTTTGGCCATCTGATGCAAAGAGATAACTCACTGGAAAAAACCTTGATGTTGGGAAAGATTGAGGGCAAGAGGAGAAGGTGATGACAAAGGATTACATGATTGGATGGCATTACCAACTCAATGGACATAAGTTTGAGCAAGCTCCAGGAGATGTTGAAGGACAGGAAAGCCTGGCATGCTGCAGTCCATGGAGTCACAAAGAGTCAAACATGACTGAGTGACTGAACAACAACAGTGATTAAATACTGATATGTGTGTGTGTGTGTGTGTGTGTTTATATATAACTAAAAGTAGGCTGAAATAAAAGCTTAGCAAGCAGATTGTGCAATTCTTCATTGATAAATGACCACTAAAATAGCATCAGTATAATATTTTGATAGAGTAAATGAAATGTTTTTTTCTTATTTCTAGATTTATTTTTTCATATGTTCTGGATAAGTTCTTGCAAACCTGAGCTTTTGAATGACACTTTTTTAATCCTCTACTACATTATAACTTTGCTACAATTAGACATAAACAAATTTACATAAATCCCAAGTTAACTAGTGAAGTTCTCTACAACTAGATAGCATAGATAAGAAATTAGGTGAAAGCCACCCTAAAAATCAGGTTGCCTACTCCTCAGTATTTTGAGTCCTCTCCCCCAAATCCTGCTTTGTGTCTTTAGACAGACAGTTGTAAGACACTAAATATCTTAAGATTTTCACATTCCCTTCACCATAAATACACACAAAGCCCCCAGCAAACACAGACACACTCATCTACATATTTCATAACTTCCAAGAGAATTTTCATGAACTGATAGCTCAGAGGAGTAAAGGAATCTTAGAATTTTTAATTGGGTGAAACCTGAATCACCCTTTGGGCTCACTTCTCAGTTCAGAACGTACAGTTGCTACCTTGACCTCCTCACTTTATTCCTCTAATGTTTGACGGTCTTCTGAAGAAAACAATCCTGTGTTCCACTCTTTTTCCCTGTGTTTTTACATGTCATCTATTTTACTTTGTTCAGAGAGGAATTTAATAAAGATTACTGGATCTTAAATTTAACAGTGTTTTGTTCTCAAAAGATACATTTTTTTTTTCAACATTCTAGTCTTCAAAGGCTAATGGGATATGTTGCTCTGTTGGAAGTCAGAGTTATGTAGGTGGAGAAATCACAACAATTATTCCTAATTGCCACTGAAAACTTGTTTCTTTAGCAAAGGGGTGAGACTGGTTTAGTTGACATAAGCTCATATCTGCTAAATAGGAGACATGCAATTAGTGGTTAGTTGAGGGGTGGAAAAGAGAGATTTTACTTTGCAACAGCTAAAAAAAATAAGCTTAGAAATTTTTTAAATTAGGCAAGATTAGGGGTGAGACTGGTTTAGTTGACATAAGCTCATATCTGCTAAATAGGAGACATGCAATTAGTGGTTAGTTGAGGGGTGGAAAAGAGAGATTTTACTTTGCAACAGCTAAAAAAAATAAGCTTAGAAATTTTTTAAATTAGGCAAGATGTATGAACCAGCACGGAAAGTACACTGTGGAAAGTTTGTCATAGTCACCTACTGCACTTTTCTTCCAAAATGTATTTGGAAAACAAGTGAATATTGCCTTTATAATCTCATTAAATATAAATATATTTATTAATTAGAAGTAGAAAAGCAGGGGCTTTGTAGTTAGGCAACACCAAGCATGAGCTGGGCTCTGCCATTTATAAGTTGTATAACTTTTTGCATGTTATTAAACATTCATAAGCATATTTCCTTTAAAACTGGATAATAATGAAATATCTTCACATGGGAGTTGTACAGTTTAAATGAGATGATTATTATTTTTAAATCATTCTATTATTTATTTATTTCATTGTTATTTTAAAATACTTTTTTATTCACTGTAGTATATTAAACGAGTCATTTAAAATCCTTGTCTCTAAAATGGATCTTTAATATATAGCTTTCAGGGACAAAGTTACAATCAACCAAGTGAGTAGATAGTTATATATTCTTCAGCCATCATGAAGTATCTAAATAAATGCTTGGTTTATATTAATTGCTGGAGGGGTAGATATTTCCCTTTTCTTCTCTCCATCTTCCTCCTCCCTCTCTTCATTCCTCTTTATTCTTTCTTTCTTTTCTTCACTGTTGAAATGGAGTTAAAAAGTTGGCAAAGACAATTTTACAATCAACCAAGTGAGTAGATAGTTATATATTCTTCAGCCATCATGAAGTATCTAAATAAATGCTTGGTTTATATTAATTGCTGGAGGGGTAGATATTTCCCTTTTCTTCTCTCCATCTTCCTCCTCCCTCTCTTCATTCCTCTTTATTCTTTCTTTCTTTTCTTCACTGTTGAAATGGAGTTAAAAAGTTGGGAAAGACAATATCTTGGTTTCATCTATTCATAATTGCCTCCCATCTCCCCCTAGAGATTCTTCTGTATGTGCAATTATGAAAACTGATAGAGTTAAGAAAAATGACTCACCGACTCAAATCTGGAACCTTCCGAGTGAAGGATCGGTGATTTTACATGTAAGGCCACAGCTCTTCTCTGTTTCCAATCAGAAATCTAATAAAACAGTAAATCAATATACTTACCCTTTCTCTTCTCCTTTTAACTTTCAATAGAAAGTGACACTTTGACCCATTAAAGACAAAAAGACTGTACCTGGAAGATAAACTTGATCAAACCCTGAAAGTTGTCTTGCTCATAGCCTCTAAAGGAAGCAGGTACCATTAGACAGGAATATGTGTGTGCAGTCAGAAGGCTCCAGTGATGGGGCTAAGAGAGAGGGCTGCCTTTTCTTTAGCCTCAGAAAAAGCAAAAATTAGGGAGTGAAACAGGAGAGTGAAAAAGCTGACTTAAAACTCAACATTCAGGAAACTAAGATCATGGCATCCAGTGCAATCACTTCATGGCAAATAGGCGGGAAACAATGGAAACAGTGACAAACTTTGTTTTCTTGGGCTCCAAAATCACTGCAGATGGTGAATGTAGCCATGAAATTAAAAGACTCTTGCTCCTTGGAAAAAANTAAGGCCACAGCTCTTCTCTGTTTCCAATCAGAAATCTAATAAAACAGTAAATCAATATACTTCCCCTTTCTCTTCTCCTTTTAACTTTCAATAGAAAGTGACACTTTGACCCATTAAAGACAAAAAGACTGTACCTGGAAGATAAACTTGATCAAACCCTGAAAGTTGTCTTGCTCATAGCCTCTAAAGGAAGCAGGTACCATTAGACAGGAATATGTGTGTGCAGTCAGAAGGCTCCAGTGATGGGGCTAAGAGAGAGGGCTGCCTTTTCTTTAGCCTCAGAAAAAGCAAAAATTAGGGAGTGAAACAGGAGAGTGAAAAAGCTGACTTAAAACTCAACATTCAGGAAACTAAGATCATGGCATCCAGTGCAATCACTTCATGGCAAATAGGCGGGAAACAATGGAAACAGTGACAAACTTTGTTTTCTTGGGCTCCAAAATCACTGCAGATGGTGAATGTAGCCATGAAATTAAAAGACTCTTGCTCCTTGGAAAAAACGCTATGACAATCCTAGACAGCATATTAAAAGGCAGACATTACTTTACCGACAATGATCCATATAGTCAGAGCTATGGTTTTTCCAGTAGTTATGTATGGATGTGAGAGTTCTACCATAAATAAAGCTGAGCTCCAAAGAATTGATGCTTTTAAACTGTGGTGTCGAAGACTCTTAAGAGTCTTTTGGACAGCAAGGAGATTTAACCAGTCCATCCTAAAGGAAATCAATCCTGAATATTCAGGAAGCTGAAACTCCAATACTTCAGCCACCTGATGTAAAGAGCAGACTCACTGGAAAAAACCCTGATACTGGGAAAGATTGAGGGCAAGATCAGAAGGTGATGACAGAGGATGAGATGATTAGATGGCATCACCAACTCAATGAATATGAATTTGAGAATACTCTGGGAGATAGTGGAGAGCAGAAGAGACAAGTATGCTGCAGTCCATGGGGTCACAAAGATTCTGACATGACTTAGCAACTGAACAACAACAATAGGGAGAGAATAACAATATCTGTGTTTTTCATAGTCAGTATCTAGGACTAAAGTGATACAGAATTCACATGGCATCACTGAAATATACCTTTCTCTCATGTCCAACTCAGGACCAGTGTTGTCTGTGAAACTTTTCCTACTAATTCTAGTGCATCCACCATAGGAGTTCTAGAGCATGCCTGGGAAACAGGACCTCATGAAGGACTCCAGGAATGTTTCCAGTGAGAGATCCTCAGTTGTTCAAGCTTCATGTGTTTGTCCTCCAAGAGAATCTGCCGCAAGTATAGCCACATGATTATTGTTAACAAATTATGATTACTGGTGGTTAATATTAACTATAATTCAAAGTGCTAGAGAACTAGAGAATTCTTTAAGTCACACAGAACAATTATGTTTCAAATGCTATGTAAAGTATTGGGAATTGTCATAATTTGAAAGACAGAAAGAAAAAAATGTACTAATCTACTTCTTTTGCAATAAAACTGCATAAAAAAAAATCTTCAAAATCCCAGTGTCTTTCAATACTAAATGTTTCTATTTTCTTGCTTTCAAGTCTTTGGGTAGACTGTGGCTTCAAAGAACTTGACTCCAGGTTTCAGACTGATTCACATCTGCTCCATTTGTTTCTTTATTTTGCTTGGACCAGTAGCTAACTGGGTCGTATTCCTCTCACAGTACATCACAGGAAGACGAGAGGGCAAACTAAAATATAAACATGTGAAGATTGCCCTTGAGTCATCTTAATAACATGATCCTGGCCAAGAAAGTCACACAGCTCAGATCAGCAGTAGTGTATTTTTTAGAAGGGAGGAAAGAAAAAATTGGAAACAGTCAAGTTTCCACAGGAACTAATATTCAGATTTTTTAATAGTGCCAATCAGAGTGTTGAATGATTTACAAATATTTATTTCTTACATTACTTTTATAATAAGAGATTTAACATCTCTAGTTTAAAAGTAAGGAAAGAGACTCAAAGAAATTTAGCAGCATATTCAAGCCAAGAAGAAATGGTGCATTGTGAATCAAGAGTTCAAGTACAGGTCTTTTCAGTTCCAAATCCATCCATTTTTACATTAAATTATATTGATGCTGTAAAGTGGACATTCAAAAATAGACAGTATTTCTACCAGTACTAGGCACTATTGTTAACACTTTGCATATAGTAATCCTGCCATCATCTCTTTGTATTATGTAATATTATTATTTCCCATTTCATAGCTGAGGACACTGAAACCCAGAAGTTTTAAAGAATTTCTTTAATATCTAGTCCATCTGTCTGTGGCTTTATATGATAAACTATAATCATTCTACTGT
This sequence comes from Oreotragus oreotragus, assembly GCA_006410675.1. Taxonomy (NCBI): domain Eukaryota; kingdom Metazoa; phylum Chordata; class Mammalia; order Artiodactyla; family Bovidae; genus Oreotragus; species Oreotragus oreotragus. The sequence continues at coordinate 41,990 of SJYX01024863.1, forward strand.
TTATGCATACAATGATGATAAGAATAATTAGCAAAAATTTGACACATACTGTATTTATATCCCCACTATAATTATCACACTTAACCCTCCCATTCACTTTAGAAATAATACCTAAAATATTTTCTGTATCTATCTATTTCACTCCTTTTCCAGTTCCAATTTACTGTATTATTCCAGATCATCTCTTGGCTAAAATTCTTCAGGAGATTCCTAATTGCCCAGATTCCACTTTTTCACCCCTTGCAATATATTTTCCGTATAGCAGATTGCCTGGGTAATTTTTGCTAAAATTTTGCTAAAATATCTGACCATTCCATTTCCCTATTGCAAACCCCAAAGGCTTCTGTTGGAATTTTAAATAACATTCAAACTCTGTTTTGGTTTATAAGGCCTGAGATGATCTGCTTCCTCTTTGATCACATCAAGAACCATTCTCGGCTTCACTCCCCAAGTGCCAACCTATAGCTTGCTTCCTCCTCAGACAACAGTCAAGGCTGTTTTCTGCTTTAGGACCTTTATACAGACCAATGCAGTCCTCATTCTAAACATTACCCAAAAGATTTTATTTACTCTTAGTGTTAACACTATTTTATATATGCTTGCATTGTCTCTTTGTTACAATGAAGCTTTAGGGGAGGAGGGAACCTTGTTGCCTTGATCAGTGCAACTGTTTCCATTGTCTAGAATACCACCTGTGCATAATAAGCACTGGGTTGATGGATATTGAACATGCAATCTATAAACGAACAGATAAGCTAGAACCATACTATCTTATTTAAGGTACACAAATAAAACGTCTACTTTACCTGTTTTCAGGGTTTGAGGTTTAATATGAACGTAGAATTAAGTAAACACTATAAGCACAAACATTTCAAATGTTTTAAAGTGGCCAATAATAATTTTAATTTCATTCTCTCTAGAAATGTAGTAGTTATCCTAAATGCAAAATGGTTGATATGCCAAGATACATATGTGTATATATAAGTATGTGAAGAGAGAGAGAGGAACAAATAACTTTTTGCTTAGTAAGATTTAATAAAAACATTTTTTCTTTGTGCTTTTGGAATGATTTAAAGACTCATAAGGGAAATATTAGGTATATAGGACTTACAGCTTTAAACCAACTTTATACCCAAACTCTTAAATTGTGCTTTTACTTTCACTGTGTACGCAACTGTAGATATATTGTTAATAGGCATTTTTTATTAACCTAAAGAACAATGGTAATCTATAATAACAATAGATCAATCAAAATATAATCACTTATGCATTTTCATGGAGATGGGATTGGCAACTCACTCCAGTAATTCTTGCCTGGAAAATCCCTTGGACAGAGGAGCCTGGCAAACCATAGTCCAAAGGGTCAAAAAAGAGTCGTACATGACGGAAGCAACTGAACACACACGTTTTCAATGTGGTCAGCACTGAAGGACATACCTTAACTTCCTTCCACTCTCATTTATTCTTAAATTCCCACTCTATGCCAAGCAATGCGGAAAATCCAAGAAATTAAAAATATATTTCTTATGCACAGTAAGTTTATAGCATAATACAGAAGAGAAGCCTAATGTTTATACAAACGGAAGCAAACTGTACACAGTAAGATGCAAATAAGCTTTTAATTATGAATAGTGCAAGTAGAAGTACAAAGAGGCAAAGGGTTCACAGGATAAGATGAATAACAGGATAAGCTATTAAAGGAGCAAAAAGTGGCAAGTGGCCTAGTGGTAGAGAATCTGCCGACTAATACTAGGGAGGCAAGAGATGTGGTTTCAATCTCTTGGTCAGGAAGGTCCCCTGAAATAGAAAATGGCAACCCGCTCCAGTATTCTTGCCTGGAAAATTTCATGGACAGAGGATCCTGGTGGGCTACACTCCATGAAGTCACAAAGAGTTTGTCACAACTGAGCAACTGAGCATACGTGCACACGCGCACGTTTATGTGAGTCTGCATGTATATATGTGTACTTTGAAACTTCATCTGTTGGACAAAAGCAAGTAAAAAACAGAAATTCCATATAACTGTCCACCCTGTCCCATGTCTTGATTTAATTGCTTTTTCCATTTTGGTTTATACAATATAGAGCACACATCAATATACAAGTTACCTTCTAAAACTAAGGGAATACAGGGCTTAATTATGTGAAGATAGACTTTCAATAATGTGAGAACAGCAAATTCTTTCTTTCCCAGATTCCACAGTTGCAGTGTCTCACACTCATTTCCAAAGTTCTGCTTTTCATAGGTAAAAGGACTGCTATTAGCACTTTTCCCCCTCCACTGAGATCGATTACCATCCAATCCACAGAAAGAAAGAAATCACTCCTTATTCAGGAAATGGAAGCTACTTTTGTTCATTTCATATAATGGACAATGTAAGTTAGAAGTCTTATCCAGTTCCTATTTTGGTTACCTGTTTCACAAGCTCAGCACATTCCAAGAATCCTATTTTATGAAGCCAGCAAGGATATTCAGAGAAATTGTCTATCACATATTTCACATCCTAGAATTACTGGGCTCATCACAAAGACAATACTGGATTGATTCCAATTGTCAAGCCAGCTATACTAGTGTAAAAGATCAGTAGATACTTGAGGATTATCGACTTGAAATTACTGAAACATCGATGCAGAATAACACAAGATGTTGAAAATATGTACATATGGTTACGTGTAAAAAAACTAGATAGACTAACAAATAAGAGTGAGGACCAAAAAAAATTGAATAAACATTTGCACTGTAAAATCTGTAAATCTGTATATTTTTCAGTAGTGATGTTATTCAAAGGTTTNGTTCTGCTTTTGTTGCCTTGCTTTTGGGATCATATACAAAAAATGCCAAGACTCATATCAAGGAGATTTTTCCCCCATGTTTCCTCTAAGATTTTTATGATATCAGGTCTTGTAGTTAGGTCTTTAATACATCTTGAGTTGACATATTTATTGTGTAAGATAAGGGTCAATTTCAAAGTGGAATATAGGAAAAATATAGTCTCTAGTACATATGACAAAGCTATTATATTTAAGCTCATCAAGCACTCTCCTCAATCATTTTTCCATGTTTAATAAAGAATAAGGCAGAGATTATTATGTTTTTATTCTATTCCCTTGGCTTACTTCCCTCACTAGTGCAAAAGCAAGTTCTCTAAGTTATAAGCTCCTTTTCAATATCATTGTGATTTTTAAAAGCTTTAAGAAACTCTCACTAGTATAGTTTTGAAATCCTAATTTTTGGCATTTGAAGACTTGCCATTTTTTATTTCATGTTTGGATGTGTATGTAAAAAAAAGAAAATGATGTTTTATTCAGAATACAGGGGGAAAGGGGATTCCTAATGGTCTCTGCCTGTCTCTGAAAGGAAGCCCTCTGTGCCACTTTAAATGAAAAGTTGAGGTACATGTTTTTACTACTCTCACAGAATGTAAAACTAAGACCCTGAGAGAATCACTAACTTTTCTAAGAACAAACAATGAATTTATATAAACGAAATTTGAATTAATTCTTCAAATAGACTTAATGTGATGCATAATCTTCAAGAAGCTTTAGCATACTAATGTGTTTATATTTCAAAAGGATACACAAACAGAAGGATAATCAAAGATAAATATAGCAAAGGATTGTAACATAAAATTAATAATAGAAATTAATGGTAAAACCCCAAAATTACCTAGGTTGGCAAAATTGCTAAGTTATACACAAATGCTTCTTCTTTATTTTCAGCACAAAAGATGATGAAAAAAGTTCTTCATTTGGGGACCAATGATGTAGCTCTAATGATTTTCTTATTCCATTTATATATGAGCTAGTTTAAGCAAACTCTCTAAATCAAATTCCCCAATATACTAATTTGATAGTGAAGAAGTGAAGTGAAGTTGCTCAGTCGTGTCTGATTCTTTGCAACCCAGTGGACTGTATCCCACCAGGCTCCTCCGTCCATGAGATTCTCCAGGCAAGAATACTGGAGTGGGTTGCCATTTCTTTCTCCAGGGGATCTTCCCAACCCAGGGATCGAACCCAGGTTTCCCACATTGCAGGCAGATGCTTTAACCTCTGAGCCAAGGAACTAGTTAGCAAGAGCTCTAAATGTCCCTTGGCGATTATTGAGTCATTATTGTGAATGTGGGGGCTTCCTGGTTGGTGCTAGCGGTAAAGATAAAGAACCCGCCTGCCAATGCAGGAGATTCAGGAGATCCAGGTTTGATCCCTGGGCAGGGAAGACCCTCTGGAGAAGGGCATGACAACCCACTCCAGTATCTTTGCTTGGAAAATCCCATGGACAGAGGACCCTGGTGGGCTACAGTCCATAGAGTAACAAAGAGTTGGAGATGACTGAAGCAACTTAGCATGCACATTGTGAATATGCAGATAACATATGGAAAACTGATAAATACTGATTTTTACAATGGATACCTAAAATGGAGTAAACAAACTGTGGACTGGCTCACTTAATGCTGATTCTGGGCAAGATTCTATAATCAAAAGTATTTAACATAACCTTAGGTTCATGTAAGCAGGTACTATCACATTGTTGTTGTTTAGTCCCTGTGTCTGACTTTTTGTGACCCCATGGACTGCAGTACACTAAGCTTCCCTCTCCTTCACTGTCTGCTAGAGTTTGCTCAAACTCATGTCCTTCATGTCAGTGGTGCCATCTAACCATCTCATCCTCTGTTGGCCTCTTCTCCTCTTGCCCTTAATCTTTCCCAGCATCAAAGTCTTTTCCAACAGGTTAGCTCTTCAACTGTCGTATTAAGCCCGCTTGTTTTCTTGGGAAATATAATAAATACATAAATATTTTAAAAATTAAGTGGTAGACACAGGAATCAATATGGCATTTTATAATATTTCTTGAAGAGATGCTTGAAGCAGCAAAGGAAAAATGAGATGCAACAGCAATTTATTGAATTAGAAATCAGTTGAACAATTTTGCCTAAACATGAGTGTGGCTTGATCAGTTGGGCTTCCCTGGTGGTTCAGAACCCACCCACAATGAAGGAGATGTGGGTTAGATCCCTGGGTTAGATCCCCTGGAGAAGGGAATGGCTACCATGCCAGTATTCTGGCCTGGAGAATTCCATGGACAGAAGTGTCTGGCAGGCTACAGTCCTGTCTCTTATACACATCTAGATGTGTATAAGAGACAGCTATTTCAAGTCCTTTCCTCTTACCAAAAAAAAAAAAAAAAAATAGATAAAAAGAAAATTCAGGGTAAAAAAAGGTGACATAATATTTAAAGACAATTTTTAAATGAAAATCCCAATAAAGATTTGCATAATAAGATCACCATAAAAGCCTGTAAATTATACATGCTAGTTTTGATGGAAAAAAAATATTATATAGATGAATCTACTTTGTGGAACATTGTCTCAGTAATGTGTGCTGCTGCTAAGTCACTTCAGTCTTGTCCGACTCTGTGTGACCCCATAGACGGCAGCCCACCGGGCTCCCCCGTCCCTGGAATTCTCCAGGCAAGAACACCAGAGTGGGTTGCCATTTCCTTCTCCAATGCATGAAAGTGAAAAGCAAAAGTGAAGTCGCTCAGTCGTGTCTGACTCTTAGCGACCCCATGGACTGCAGCCTACCAGGCTCCTCTGTCCACGGGATTTTCCAGGCAAGTGTACTGGAGTGGGGTGCCATTTCCTTCTCCGCATTAATGTGTACACATACTTTATTTACTGTGATTTCTACAAAGTAGGCCATTCTAAGGAATTCATCACTTTTCTGTGGTATTATTTTTTCTAAAATTTCTATGCAGGGATTTGGAAATGACAATTTTATGTTAACAGCATAATTATGGAGGAAAAATCTGATTGTTATATTACTGATCAGAAGCAAGTGCCTTTAAAGATAAGTTTATAGAAATTTAAAGATATTAGAAACCAATTAAAGCTCTATAGACGGACTTAAATAAGGAAAAATCTGAAATAATCACTCTTTTCAGTCTGTCTGCTATATTTTGCCTATTACTGATTTAAAAACATGAAATTCCATATAACAGAAACTGTTAGCTTTCTACCCAAAAGAAATGTACTTCCTTTTCACTGGTAAAAGGAACTTCATTTTGTTTCAGTAACTCTTAGTGTATGCTCAGGTAGGGTAGCCTTATGATAAATCATAACTTGTCTGGATAGTGAATAAAAGTTGTCTATATGTAGCCACCAGACACAGAAAGAACACTGAACAGGACACGTGACAAAGGGCTGGTTTCAACCTGCTAGTGTGTGAGGCTGGGGCCCAGAGGGTCCTCCTGATGGGTGAGGCTGCACCCTGGGGCTGTTGGACAGCCCAGTGAAATTCCAAGAGCCAGATCCTAGGATTGCTGGCTGCAAGGCCCTAGAGATCCTAGAGTTGGTATCAGCCAGCAATTGGATGAGGCAGGGACCCAGGGGCCCGGGACTGGTGCCGGCCTTCTGGTGAGTGCACTGGGTTATGACACTAACTCATTTCTTTCTAGTGTTCAGCAATACTCCATGGTATTGATGCACCACACTTTATTCATCTTTTTTTTTTTTATGATTTTTTTTTTCCCAAGCCAGTCTTCACTTTATTTTACTTTATAGTACCGTATTGGTTTTGGCATACATTGATATGAATCCGTCATGGGTGAAAAACATTTTTGTGGCTTCAAATTTGAGCAACTATAAATATATTTGCTCTAAATATGTGTGTGTGTGTTGTTATGTGGATATTAATTTTCAACTCCTTTATATAAACACCAAGGAGTGTGATTACTCAACATGGTAAAAATATGCCTAATTTTGTTCAAAACTGCCAAACTATCTTCCAAACTTTTTGAATAATTTTCAGTCCCACCATAAATGAATGAGATTTCCTGTTGTCCCACATCCTTGCCAGCATTTGGTGTTGTTAGTGTTCCAGATCTGACCATTCTAGTAGATGTATAGTTGTACCTCACTGATGTTTTAATATGCATTTCCCTGATGGCATATGATTTGAGCATTTATCACATGGCAATTTGCTATCTGTATGCCTTCTTTGATGAAATATTTTAACATATTTGGCCCATTTTTAAAATAGATTGTTTATTTCTTATTATTGAATTGTATGTTCTGTTTATATATGTAGGACAAGTCCTTTAAAGGATGTTTCTTTTGCAAATATTTTCTTCTTGTTAATTGTTGGTCCTCTCATTTAATGAATTCCAGGCTATTAATTGTTTCTCTTGTGAATTGTTCCTTTGATGTTGAATCTTAAAAGTTGTCACTATATCCAAGTTCACCTGGGTGTTCTCCTATGTTATCTTCTAGGAATTTCATAGTTTTGCCTTGTACTCTAAGGTGGGGATTTATTTTGTGTTAATTTTCTGCAGGGTGTAAGATCTGTGTCTAGATTCGTTTTTTGTGCACATAGATGCCCAGTTGCTCAAGTACCAATTTGTTGAAAAAAACTGCTTATTCTGTTGTATTTTCTCCTTTGTCAAAGATCAGTTGATTATATTCACATGAGGCCTATTTCTGGGTTCTATTTTCTGTCACACTGACCTATTTGTATATTCTTTCATCAATACTGCACTATATTGATTATTATAGCTTTATAATTTGCCCACTTTTAAAAATCAGATTATCTAGTTTTTTGATGCTGAGTTATGTGGCTTCTTTATATATTTGGGATATATAATTCAGAAGTATAGTCTCTCTTTCTGTAGATTGACTTTTTATTTTGCTGATATTTTTCTGTTGCTCTGTTTGTTTGTTTGTTTGTTTGTTTTAGTTTGATGTGTCCCATTTGTTCAGTTCTGCTTTTGTTGCCTTGCTTTTGGGATCATATACAAAAAATGCCAAGACTCATATCAAGGAGATTTTTCCCCCATGTTTCCTCTAAGATTTTTATGATATCAGGTCTTGTAGTTAGGTCTTTAATACATCTTGAGTTGACATATTTATTGTGTAAGATAAGGGTCAATTTCAAAGTGGAATATAGGAAAAATATAGTCTCTAGTACATATGACAAAGCTATTATATTTAAGCTCATCAAGCACTCTCCTCAATCATTTTTCCATGTTTAATAAAGAATAAGGCAGAGATTATTATGTTTTTATTCTATTCCCTTGGCTTACTTCCCTCACTAGTGCAAAAGCAAGTTCTCTAAGTTATAAGCTCCTTTTCAATATCATTGTGATTTTTAAAAGCTTTAAGAAACTCTCACTAGTATAGTTTTGAAATCCTAATTTTTGGCATTTGAAGACTTGCCATTTTTTATTTCATGTTTGGATGTGTATGTAAAAAAAAGAAAATGATGTTTTATTCAGAATACAGGGGGAAAGGGGATTCCTAATGGTCTCTGCCTGTCTCTGAAAGGAAGCCCTCTGTGCCACTTTAAATGAAAAGTTGAGGTACATGTTTTTACTACTCTCACAGAATGTAAAACTAAGACCCTGAGAGAAACACTAACTTTTCTAAGAACAAACAATGAATTTATATAAACGAAATTTGAATTAATTCTTCAAATAGACTTAATGTGATGCATAATCTTCAAGAAGCTTTAGCATACTAATGTGTTTATATTTCAAAAGGATACACAAACAGAAGGATAATCAAAGATAAATATAGCAAAGGATTGTAACATAAAATTAATAATAGAAATTAATGGTAAAACCCCAAAATTACCTAGGTTGGCAAAATTGCTAAGTTATACACAAATGCTTCTTCTTTATTTTCAGCACAAAAGATGATGAAAAAAGTTCTTCATTTGGGGACCAATGATGTAGCTCTAATGATTTTCTTATTCCATTTATATATGAGCTAGTTTAAGCAAACTCTCTAAATCAAATTCCCCAATATACTAATTTGATAGTGAAGAAGTGAAGTGAAGTTGCTCAGTCGTGTCTGATTCTTTGCAACCCAGTGGACTGTATCCCACCAGGCTCCTCCGTCCATGAGATTCTCCAGGCAAGAATACTGGAGTGGGTTGCCATTTCTTTCTCCAGGGGATCTTCCCAACCCAGGGATCGAACCCAGGTTTCCCACATTGCAGGCAGATGCTTTAACCTCTGAGCCAAGGAACTAGTTAGCAAGAGCTCTAAATGTCCCTTGGCGATTATTGAGTCATTATTGTGAATGTGGGGGCTTCCTGGTTGGTGCTAGCGGTAAAGATAAAGAACCCGCCTGCCAATGCAGGAGATTCAGGAGATCCAGGTTTGATCCCTGGGCAGGGAAGACCCTCTGGAGAAGGGCATGACAACCCACTCCAGTATCTTTGCTTGGAAAATCCCATGGACAGAGGACCCTGGTGGGCTACAGTCCATAGAGTAACAAAGAGTTGGAGATGACTGAAGCAACTTAGCATGCACATTGTGAATATGCAGATAACATATGGAAAACTGATAAATACTGATTTTTACAATGGATACCTAAAATGGAGTAAACAAACTGTGGACTGGCTCACTTAATGCTGATTCTGGGCAAGATTCTATAATCAAAAGTATTTAACATAACCTTAGGTTCATGTAAGCAGGTACTATCACATTGTTGTTGTTTAGTCCCTGTGTCTGACTTTTTGTGACCCCATGGACTGCAGTACACTAAGCTTCCCTCTCCTTCACTGTCTGCTAGAGTTTGCTCAAACTCATGTCCTTCATGTCAGTGGTGCCATCTAACCATCTCATCCTCTGTTGGCCTCTTCTCCTCTTGCCCTTAATCTTTCCCAGCATCAAAGTCTTTTCCAACAGGTTAGCTCTTCAACTGTCGTATTAAGCCCGCTTGTTTTCTTGGGAAATATAATAAATACATAAATATTTTAAAAATTAAGTGGTAGACACAGGAATCAATATGGCATTTTATAATATTTCTTGAAGAGATGCTTGAAGCAGCAAAGGAAAAATGAGATGCAACAGCAATTTATTGAATTAGAAATCAGTTGAACAATTTTGCCTAAACATGAGTGTGGCTTTGATCAGTTGGGCTTCCCTGGTGGTTCAGAACCCACCCACAATGAAGGAGATGTGGGTTAGATCCCTGGGTTAGATCCCCTGGAGAAGGGAATGGCTACCATGCCAGTATTCTGGCCTGGAGAATTCCATGGACAGAAGTGTCTGGCAGGCTACAGTCCATGCAGTTTCAAAGAATCAGACACAACTGAGCAACTTTCACTTTGGTCAGTTGGCTGGGTGATTTCTAGTGGTTACTTCAGAGCCATCCATAAAGATTGTTATGCCTGATTTACTTTCATAGTTTTTGTTAACAGTAAAGATATCATGTTTATCTAATTTACAGGTGACACACTTCAGATTTGGTTTCTAAATTGGTATATGACTTGAATACTGTATTTGAAATCATTATGGAACTCAAAATTATTTAAAATGACCTTATTACTCAACTAAATAATGAGATTTTCTAATACAAGGGCTAAAAATAGAGATAAGGCATGGTACAGCTCAGAAAGCAGTAATTCTTATCCCAATAAAAAGTCATGGATGGATAACATCCCCCAGGTAAGAGAATAAAAGTCATTTTATTCATTTTATATGTCAGTACAAATCTTCCAATTTATGCAACCCCCCACTCCTCTTTGGGCTTCTCAAGTGGCACAGTAGTAAATAATTTACATGCCAATGCAGGAGACACAGGAGACACCATTTTGATTCCTGGGTTGGGAAGACCCACAGGAGTAGGGAATGGCAACCCACTCCAGTATTCTTGCCTAGAGAATCCTCTGGACAGAGGAGCCTGTTGGGCTTCAGTCCATGGGGCTGCAAAAAGTCAGACACAACTGAGCACACACACATACATTCCCCTTAATGTCCATACTTTTGTTCTCTACATCTGTATTTCTATTTCTGCTTTGCCAATAGGTTCATTTGTACTACTTCTCTAAACTAACACATAGATTAACACCTGTGTTATTATGCAATATTAGTTTTTCTCTTTCTGACTTACTTCACTCTGTATGATGGTGATTAGATCCATCCACACCTTGGCAAATGATATAATTTTATTCTATTTTATGGTTGAAAGTGAAAGTGAAGTTGCTCTGTTGTGTCTGACTCTTTGAAACCCCATGAACTGTAGCCTACCAGGCTCCTCAGTCCATGGAATTTTCCAGGCCAGAGTACTGGAGTGGGTTGCCATATACTTCTCCAGGGGAATCTTCCCATCCCACAGATTAAACCTGGGTCTCCCGCATTGCAGGCAGACACTTTACCATCTGAGCCACTAGGGAAGCCCACTTTATGGTTAACAGTCCATTGTATATCTTTATCCATTCCTCTGTTGAGGACATTTAAGTTGCTTCCATAGCTATTGTAACAGTGCTACAAGGAACACTGGGATACATTTATATTCTGAAATTATGATTTTCTTTGGGAATATGCCTAGGAGCAGAATTGCTGGGTCACGTGGTAGCTATATTTTAAATTTTGTCAGGAACCTCCATTCTGTTCTCCATAGTCGCTGTACCAATTTACATTTCCACCAACAGTATAAAAGAGTTCTCTCTTCTCCACATTCCTCTAGTACTTATTGTTTATAGATTGTTTGATGATGACTACTCTGACAATTATGAGGTGATTCCTCATTGTAGTTTTGATGTGCATTTCTCTAATAATTCGTGATATTGAGCATTTTTTCATGTGCCTCTTGACCATCTGTATGTCTTCTTTGGAGAAATATATATTTAGATCTTCCATCCATGTTTTGATTGGGTTGGGTTTTATTTGTTTGGTGGTTTTTTTGTTTGTTTGTTTGTTTGTTTTTCTTTTTGGTGTTGAGTTGCATGAGTTGTCTGTGTATTTTGGATATTAATCTCTTGTCAGTTGCTTCATTGCAAATATTTTCTCCCATTCTGAGGGTTGTCTTTTCATCCAGTAATAGTTTCCTCTGCTGTACAAAAATNACTGGCTCACTTAATGCTGATTCTGGGCAAGATTCTATAATCAAAAGTATTTAACATAACCTTAGGTTCATGTAAGCAGGTACTATCACATTGTTGTTGTTTAGTCCCTGTGTCTGACTTTTTGTGACCCCATGGACTGCAGTACACTAAGCTTCCCTCTCCTTCACTGTCTGCTAGAGTTTGCTCAAACTCATGTCCTTCATGTCAGTGGTGCCATCTAACCATCTCATCCTCTGTTGGCCTCTTCTCCTCTTGCCCTTAATCTTTCCCAGCATCAAAGTCTTTTCCAACAGGTTAGCTCTTCAACTGTCGTATTAAGCCCGCTTGTTTTCTTGGGAAATATAATAAATACATAAATATTTTAAAAATTAAGTGGTAGACACAGGAATCAATATGGCATTTTATAATATTTCTTGAAGAGATGCTTGAAGCAGCAAAGGAAAAATGAGATGCAACAGCAATTTATTGAATTAGAAATCAGTTGAACAATTTTGCCTAAACATGAGTGTGGCTTTGATCAGTTGGGCTTCCCTGGTGGTTCAGAACCCACCCACAATGAAGGAGATGTGGGTTAGATCCCTGGGTTAGATCCCCTGGAGAAGGGAATGGCTACCATGCCAGTATTCTGGCCTGGAGAATTCCATGGACAGAAGTGTCTGGCAGGCTACAGTCCATGCAGTTTCAAAGAATCAGACACAACTGAGCAACTTTCACTTTGGTCAGTTGGCTGGGTGATTTCTAGTGGTTACTTCAGAGCCATCCATAAAGATTGTTATGCCTGATTTACTTTCATAGTTTTTGTTAACAGTAAAGATATCATGTTTATCTAATTTACAGGTGACACACTTCAGATTTGGTTTCTAAATTGGTATATGACTTGAATACTGTATTTGAAATCATTATGGAACTCAAAATTATTTAAAATGACCTTATTACTCAACTAAATAATGAGATTTTCTAATACAAGGGCTAAAAATAGAGATAAGGCATGGTACAGCTCAGAAAGCAGTAATTCTTATCCCAATAAAAAGTCATGGATGGATAACATCCCCCAGGTAAGAGAATAAAAGTCATTTTATTCATTTTATATGTCAGTACAAATCTTCCAATTTATGCAACCCCCCACTCCTCTTTGGGCTTCTCAAGTGGCACAGTAGTAAATAATTTACATGCCAATGCAGGAGACACAGGAGACACCATTTTGATTCCTGGGTTGGGAAGACCCACAGGAGTAGGGAATGGCAACCCACTCCAGTATTCTTGCCTAGAGAATCCTCTGGACAGAGGAGCCTGTTGGGCTTCAGTCCATGGGGCTGCAAAAAGTCAGACACAACTGAGCACACACACATACATTCCCCTTAATGTCCATACTTTTGTTCTCTACATCTGTATTTCTATTTCTGCTTTGCCAATAGGTTCATTTGTACTACTTCTCTAAACTAACACATAGATTAACACCTGTGTTATTATGCAATATTAGTTTTTCTCTTTCTGACTTACTTCACTCTGTATGATGGTGATTAGATCCATCCACACCTTGGCAAATGATATAATTTTATTCTATTTTATGGTTGAAAGTGAAAGTGAAGTTGCTCTGTTGTGTCTGACTCTTTGAAACCCCATGAACTGTAGCCTACCAGGCTCCTCAGTCCATGGAATTTTCCAGGCCAGAGTACTGGAGTGGGTTGCCATATACTTCTCCAGGGGAATCTTCCCATCCCACAGATTAAACCTGGGTCTCCCGCATTGCAGGCAGACACTTTACCATCTGAGCCACTAGGGAAGCCCACTTTATGGTTAACAGTCCATTGTATATCTTTATCCATTCCTCTGTTGAGGACATTTAAGTTGCTTCCATAGCTATTGTAACAGTGCTACAAGGAACACTGGGATACATTTATATTCTGAAATTATGATTTTCTTTGGGAATATGCCTAGGAGCAGAATTGCTGGGTCACGTGGTAGCTATATTTTAAATTTTCTCAGGAACCTCCATTCTGTTCTCCATAGTCGCTGTACCAATTTACATTTCCACCAACAGTATAAAAGAGTTCTCTCTTCTCCACATTCCTCTAGTACTTATTGTTTATAGATTGTTTGATGATGACTACTCTGACAATTATGAGGTGATTCCTCATTGTAGTTTTGATGTGCATTTCTCTAATAATTCGTGATATTGAGCATTTTTTCATGTGCCTCTTGACCATCTGTATGTCTTCTTTGGAGAAATATATATTTAGATCTTCCATCCATGTTTTGATTGGGTTGGGTTTTATTTGTTTGGTGGTTTTTTTGTTTGTTTGTTTGTTTGTTTTTCTTTTTGGTGTTGAGTTGCATGAGTTGTCTGTGTATTTTGGATATTAATCTCTTGTCAGTTGCTTCATTGCAAATATTTTCTCCCATTCTGAGGGTTGTCTTTTCATCCAGTAATAGTTTCCTCTGCTGTACAAAAATATTTGATTAGGTTGCATTTGTTTCTTTTTGTTTTTATTTTTATTACTCTAGTAGGTGAGTCAAAAAAGATCTTTCTGTTATTTATGTCAAAGAGACTTCTGCCCATGTTTTCCTCAAAGAATTTTATTTTGTCCAGACAACATTTAGACCTTTAATCCATTTTGAGTTTATTTTTGTGTCTGGTGTTAGGGAATAGTCTAGTTTCATTCTTTTACGTGTAGTTGTCCAGTTTCCCCAGCACCACTTTTTGAAGAAACTGTCTTTTCTCCGTTGTATATTCTTGGCTTCTTTGTCATAGATTAGCTCAGAGGTTAAAGCATCTGTCTCCAATACGGGAGACCTGGGTTTGATTCCTAGGTCGGGAAGATCCCCTGGACAAGGAAATGGTAACCCACTCCAGTATTCTTGCCTGGAGAATCCCATAGACAGAGGAGCCTGGCAGGCTACAGTCCACGGGGTCGCAAAGAGTTGAACACGACTAAGCGACTTCACTTCACTTGTCATAGATTAGGTGACCATAGGTGAATGAATTTATTGCTGAGATTTCTATCCTGTTACGTTGAAATATATTTCATTTGTTATATATTAAAGAAATAGATAAACAAAAATTAAGCACTCTATTTTTCCCCAATTAAAGGCTTAGACTTGTTCTCAACATAATTGCCACTTGACATTTATTTCAGTATGATTTCATAGCTTATATTAAATATGATGCTGTTCTGAGTGATTTCTTAAATTGCTTTTGTTATCTTGACACCCCATTAGCACACATGGTTTCCAAATATTTACTTCTTTCTCTCTCTTTTTTTTTTTTTTTAATTTCCTGGGTCTCATCAACTGATTTTCTTTTTTTAATTAAAAAGAATCTTTATTTTTTGAGAGTATGCTTGGGAATCTGACAGGCCAAGTTTTTATTTTTTTATTGTTTTTACTTTTTTACTTCCTTCAGCCATTTTTCTGAGCTCTGGCAAAAACCAAATTATTCTCTATATCTATGAGCTTGTCTTTTTGTTCTGTTTTGCTGTTAGATTTCACACATTAAAGAGATTATATAACATTTGTTTTTCTCTATCTGATGTATTTTACTTAGTATAATGCCCTTGTGGTCCATCCATGTTGTTGCAATGACAAAATGACATTATTTTAGCTGAATATTATTCCATTATAGATTATATATATATATGTATATCTCAAATTTCTGCATTTCTTCATTCATTGATGGACCCTTAGATTGTTTCTATGCCTTGGCTATTGTAAATAATGCTTTAATGAACATGAAAATGCATCTTTCTAAGTTATTGTTTTCATTTTCTTTGTATAAATGCACAAAAGTAGAATTGCAGGAGAATATGGTACTTCTATCTCTAATATTCTGAGGTGCTTCCAAATTATTTTCTATAGCTAGCTGATGCACCAATTTACATTCTCACCAACAGTACATGAGAGTTCCCTTTACTCTACAGTTTTATCAATATGTATTATTTCTTGTCTTTTCTTTTTAATAATTGCCATTGTAACAGATGCAAAGTGAGAAGTTACACAAAACTAATATATGACTTTAATTTGCATTTCCATATGAATTAAAATATTTTTATAAACCTGTTTGATATCTGTATGTCTTTTTTGAAAAAAAAATGTCTATTCAGATTTTCTGCCCATTTTCTAGTTGGATTGCTTGATTTTTGCTATTGAGCTGTCTGAGTTCTTTATATATTTTAGATATTAGCCCCTTATCAGATGGGCTTCCCTGGTGGCTCAGCAGTAAAGAATCTGCCTGCAGTGCAGGATATGTGAGTTTGATTCCTGGGATGGGAAGATGCCCTGGAGAATGAAATGGCTACTACTGTAGTATTCTTGCCTAGGAAATCCCATGGAAAGAGCCTGTCAGGCTGCAGTCTATGGAATCACAAGAAAGAAACACAACTTAGCAACTAAACCACCACCACCCTCATTAGATAAATGATTTGCAAATATAGTTCCCCATTCAGAAGGGGAACTTTGGTGAGTGTTTCCTTTGCTGTGCAGAAACCTTCTAGTTTTATTTAGTCCCACTTACTTATTTTAACTTTTGGGGCATTTTCTTTTGGTACCAGATTGTCAAGGGGCATACCATCTATGTTTTCTTATAGGATTTTTATTCTTTCAAGTCTAATATTTGAGATTTGAATTCATTTTGAGGTTATTATTTTATATGCTATGAGATTGTAGTGCAGATAGATCAATTTGCACATAGATGTCTAGTTTTCTCAACAGCATTTACTAAAGAGACTGTATTTCCCCACTTTATACTCCTTGGTTCTTTTATTGTAAATTAACTGACCCTATATGTGTGTGTTTATTTTTCAGTTCTCTACTGTGTTCCATTGATCCAAGTATCTATTTTTATTCTCATACCATACTGTTCTAATTATAATAGCTTTGTCATACAGTTTGAAATCAGAGATCATAAATGCCTTGGAAGAAAAGTTATGACCAAGATACCATATTCAAAAGCAGAGACATTACTTTGCCAACTAAGGTCCGTCTAGTCAACGCTATGG
This sequence comes from Oreotragus oreotragus, assembly GCA_006410675.1. NCBI lineage: Eukaryota > Metazoa > Chordata > Mammalia > Artiodactyla > Bovidae > Oreotragus > Oreotragus oreotragus. The sequence goes on from SJYX01024863.1 coordinate 58,833, forward strand.
TTTTTCCAGTGGTCATGTATGGATGTGAGAGTGGGACTGTGAAGAAGGCTGGCCCCAAAGAATGACGCTTTTGAACTGTGGTGTTGGAGAAGATCCTTGAGAGTCCCTTGGACTGCAAGGAGATTCAACCAGTGCATTCTGAAGGAGATCAACCCTGGGATTTCTTTGGAAGGAATGAAAGCTGAAACTCCAGTACTTTGGCCACCTCATGTGAAGAGCTGACTCATTGGAAAAGACTTTGATGCTGGGACGGATTGGGGGCAGGAGGAGAAGGGGATGACAGAGGATGAGATGGCTGGATGGCATCACTGACTCGATGGATGCAAGTCTGTGTGAACTCCAGGAGTTGGTGATGGACAGGGAGGCCTGGAGTGCTACGACTCATGGGGTCTCAGAGAGTTGGACACGACTGAGCGACTGAACTGAACTGAACTGAACTGAATGCCTCTACTTGTGTTCTTCTTTCTCAAGATTACTAACCTTAACTCTAACTCAAATCAATACTCTACAATTACCTATATGGGAGAAAGAGTCTTAAAAAGAGTGGATATATGCTAATGTACATCTGAAGTTAACACAACATTGCAAATCAACTACACTTTCAATAAATGTTTTTTTTTTTAATTGGTTTGAATGCTTGGTTTTTAGTTTGCTTTGTTTTGCTTTTTGTTATACCATATAAATTTTAGGATTATTTGTTCCATTTCTTTGAAAAACATCACTGGAATTTTGATTAGGATGGCAATTAATCTGTACATAGTTTGGGATAGTATGAACGTTTTAACAATATTGATTCTTCTTATCCATGAACACAGAATATCTTTCTATTTATGTGACATCTATATATATATTTTTCACAAATGTCTTGTAGTTTTCAGTGTACAAGTCATTTATCTCACTAGTTAAATTTACTTCTAAATGCTTCATGCAATTATATAAATCTTAATTCCTCTTTCTGATACCTTATTATTGCTGTTGTTGTTCAGTCATTCAGTCATGTCAAACTCTTTGCAACCTTATGGGCTGCAGTATATGAGTCTTCCCTGTCCTTCATGATTTCCTGCATTTCACTCAGACTCATGTCCATTGAGTTTGTGATGCCATCTAAACATGTCATCCTCTGTCACCCCATTCTCTTTCTGCTCTCAGTCTTTCCCAGCATCAGGGTCTTTTCCAATGAGCCAGCTCTTTGCATAAGGTGGCCAAAGTGTTGGAGAACATCAGTTTTTCCAGTGATTATTCAGGGTTGATTTTCTTTAGGATTGAATACTTTTATCTCCTTGCCACCTAAGGAACTATCAAACATCTTCTCCAGAACCACAATTCAAAAGTATCAGTTCTTCAGTTCTCAGCCTTCTTTATGGTTCATCTCTCACATCCATACATGACTACTGGAAAAAAACATAGCTTTGATTAGATGGACCTTTGTTGGCAAAAAGATGTCTCTATGTTTCAATATGCTACCTAGGTTTGTCATAGCTTTCCTTCCAAAGGACAAGCATCTTTTAATTTCATGATTGCAGTCAGTGTCTGCAGTGATTTTGGAGCATAATAAAATAAAATCTTCCACCATTTCCAGTTTTTTCTCATTTATTTGCCATGAAGTGATGGGACCAGATGCTGTGATCTTAGTTTTATGAATGCTGATTTTTCAGACAATTTTTCACTGATGAGAGTGTCACCCTCATCAAGAAGTTCTTTCATTCCTCTTCAGTTTCTGACATTAAATTGATATCATCAGCATATCTGCAGTTGCTGATATTTCTCGTGGCACTCTTGATTCCAGCTTGTGAGTAACCCAGCCTGGCATTTTCCATGATGTACTCTGCATAGAAGTTAAATAAGCAGGGTGACGATATACAGCCTTGACATAATCTCTTCCTAACATTGAACCAGTCAATTGTTTCATGTTCCATGGTTTTTTGTACATTAACTTTATTATGTTGAGATAGTTTCCTCTATACTAACCATATTGAGAGGTGTTTTCTTTTGTTTGTTTGTTTGTTTTTAATTAGGGATAGAGAATGCTATTGAGATTAATCTTTACTGGATTACTGGGCTCAATATTGGATCAATTTCTTAAATATTATAATTTTTTTCATTGCAAAAATTAATTGCAGAACAAAGATCACATACTGCAAAGATGTCAGTGATAGATAGAAAATGAAATTGCTTCTTTAAAACTGAAAAAAAAAAATCATTGCATGAATGTCATTTCCAAAGGAAAATAATTCTGAAAAATAAAGTCCATTAAATACCAATGTTGTGTTAGTTTCAGCTAAAAATAATGAGGTGTTAGTTTGCTTAATCTGAAAGTCAAAGGTAGTTATCTAAGATGGGATAGAAAAAGGCTGTAATGAGCAAAAACAAAGCACATTTCTAATTAGGTGGTGTTTAATTAGCTTATCCAGAATTTAATATATAAAAATATTTATTTTGTGAATGTTTTACAAGGATTACATATATAAACATGTAGAAAAGGATGTGTTATTGAAATAAAAATTATGCTAAGGAATTTACCCAGTATTGTTATCTAATAATTTATTCTGAAAACTAGAAAGACACCCCCTCTGTTGGAATATGCTTTTATGCTTTTAATTACTCCTTCCCCTTCCATATCCCTCCTTTCACATATTTCTCTCTTGCTTTCCAGAAGACCAAAAAGATTATATTAGGTGCTCCCAACAAAGCATGTAAAAAGATAATATTATTCCTGTTTTGCAGATAAAGAACATGATACGTGGAATTAAATAATCAAGCTGTCATATTTTGAGTAAATATTGACAATTACTCAAATATCAAGACTGACCAAATATCAAGTCTGACTAAGTAATGGTCTGGTTGGTTTGTAAGTGAAAACACAAATAAATAAAACCTGACAGACATGAATTTCATGACCATGAGAAAAATGAAATCTCTTACACGTGGAATGTTCTAACAATAAAAATTCTAAACTCAGAGACAGCAAAATGATCCTCAGAATATTTTATGTGATCAATAACATATTGGAAAGGCATTAGGAAGGAAACAGAAATTCTCCAGGATAGAATGGTATCAAATTTAACACAGCACAAATTCACATGATGATACCAGATAGACTTTTTAAAATAAGATTATTTTTTTAAAAAAAAATAAAAAAAAAAAAAAAAAAAAACTAAGAGAGAGGAAAAGATGGGTAGGAGGATGAAGCCACCAACCACCAATCTGGCAAATTATGCCAGGTAGTCAAGGACAGAAAAGAAGCAAAATTGATTCAAGAAGTAGGTTAGAGTTCAAAAAACACATAGCTAAATCTTCATGAAAGTATAGGAATTTCACAGACAGAAATAAAAGTCGATCATTAGATGAAATATTGCCAGGAAAAGAAATTGCATGACAGTACATTTGAAATGTCACTGAGGTCATGGTTGTTCTTCTAGACCATATTATCATTTAACATTAATTGACTGTTGTTGTCTGGTGAACACAATGAGTTGAAGGTAATTTGAGATCATGGATACAATATCATATATATATATATATATATATAATATATAAAGTACATATAGATAATAAAAGTTAACATAAATTTAGCTTCCATTGGTCCATATTAAAGAGCTCTGGGAATAAGTTAAGGAGGTATTTATAACTGTGCTTANAATACCTATATATATATATATATATATATATAAAATATATAAAGTACATATAGATAATAAAAGTTAACATAAATTTAGCTTCCATTGGTCCATATTAAAGAGCTCTGGGAATAAGTTAAGGAGGTATTTATAACTGTGCTTAGAAATTGAACTTATGATTGCTTAAATTTTGTGAATACAGAAGAGTTGTGGATAGGGTTGGAAAAGGGAATTCCAAAAGATACAAACAGGTCTTTTGAAATTTAGGTTATTTTTATTTCCTGAAAGGAGAGAAAGACTGATGACTGACAAAACAGCTGACAGTTTAGCACATTAGGTTTAGAAAAAACTCAAAAGTGAACAATAAATCATGGAAGGTCCATATAGTCAAAGCTGTGTTTTTTCCAGTTATGTATGGTGTGAGATTTGGACCATAAAGAAGGATGAGCACAGAAGAATTGATGTTATTGAAATGTGGTCCTGAAGAAGACTCTTGAGAGTCCCTTGGACAGTAAGGAGATCAAAGCAGTCAATCCTAAAGGAAATCAGTCCTAAATATTCATGGGAAGGACTGATGCTGAAGCTGAAGCTCCAATACTTTGGCCACCTGATGTGAAGAGCTGACTCATTGGAAAAAACCCTAATGCTGGGAAAGACTGGAGGTAAAAGGAGAAGGGGATGACAGAGGATGAGATGGTTGGATGGAATCACTGACTTGATGGATGTGAATTTGAGCAAATCCAGAAGTTGGTGATGGACAGGAAAGACTGGAGTGCATTAGTTCATGGAGTTGCAAAGAGTAGGACACAACTTAGTGACTGAGCAACAGCAGCAAACCTATGAATGCATTTCATTTGGCATTATAGACAGTTAATAAATAAATAAATAAACAAGAAGACCAGTTAGAAGGCAATTCCGGTATTCATGGCAAGACATAAGATGTAATTGAAGAGATGAAAGTTAGAAGTAAATTTAATAATTACAAAGGAAAAAGCAATATAAATAGAACTTGGTGATTGGTTAAATAAGAAGGAATATGAGGACAGTTAAATTCAGGGAATAAATTTAGATATGGTCATTTCACTCTCTGATATAGAGAATGCAAGAGTAGGTTTTAGAGAAGATGGAAAGATTATGATGTTATATTTGAAGAAATTGAATTGAAGAGCACTATAACACTTACTGGAGAAGGCAATGGCACCCCACTCCAGTACTCTTGCCTGGAAAATCCCATGGACAGAGGAGCCTGGTGGGCTGCAGTCCATGGGGTCGCTAAGAGTCAGATACTACTGAGTGACTTCACTTTCACTTTTCACTTTCATGCATTGGAGAAGGAAATGGCAACCCACTCTGGTGTTCTTGCCTGGAGAATCCCAGGGATTGGGGAGCCTGATGGGCTGCCATCTATGGAGCTGCACAGAGTTGGACACAACTGAAGTGACTTAGCAGCAGCATAACATGTAAGGGCTTCCCAGGTGGTGCTAGTGGTAAAGAACCCACTTGCCAATGCAGGAGACTTAAGAGTTTGATCCCTGGTCAGGACGATCCCTGGAAGATGGCACAGCAACACACGCAAGTATTCTTGCCTGGAGAATCCTGTGGACAGAAGAGTCTGGTGGGCTACAGTCCATGGGGTCACAAAAAGTCAGACATGACTGAAGCATCTTAGCGTGCATGCACATGGAACACTAAATTGAAATGTTCGGTCACTGGAGATTGAGATTTGAGTAGTAGTCATTTAAGTTTTTAAAATCTTTCAATGACTTTTCATTAATTTTTTCCAGTGTCACTTTCCATAAAGCATGATTTATACCATTTAGGAGTTTTGAATTTCATAAAATACTATAAATATGAAAAGCTCAACTAATTGATTTGAATAATACCAAGAAGCAAAATGTGATTACTCAAATACTATAACACAGCTTATTTATAAGCTCAGGAAAGTCAAGAAGTTACTGAACACCCATGCTCAGAAGACATGGAAGAAGGTCTCTGTTTCTAAAGAATGCACATTCTTTCAAAATAAATAAAATACACCCATAAGCAAAATAAAAAGTACACACCAACAATAGAATAAGCTTAGCTGGAAATTGTAAAAAGATAAATGAAAGAAATGTCCATATTTTATTTAATCAGAAACAGATTGATATAACTCCTGAGTTTAGAATAGAGACCTTTATACCATCTCTTTTATTATATTATTATAACACAGGGAAAAATTAATAAACCACATTCAGTTCAGTTCAGTTCAGTCGCTCAGTCATGTCCGACTTTTTGTGACCCCATGAATCGCAGCTCGCCAGGCCACCCTGTCCATCACCTCCCGGAATTCACTCAGACTCATGTCCATTGAGTCAGTGATGCCATTTCAGCCATCTCATTCTCGGTCATCCCCTTCTCCTCCTGCCCCCAATCCCTCCCAGCATCAAAGTCTTTTCCAATGAGTCAACTCTTCGCATGAGGTGGCCAAAGTACTGGAGTTTCAGCTTTAGCATCATGCCTTCCAAAGAAATCCCAGGGCTGATCTCCTTCAGAATGGACTGGTTGGCTCTCCTTGCAGTCCAAGGGACTCTCAAGAGTCTTCTCCAACACCACAGTTCAAAAGCATCAATTCTTCGGGGCTCAGCCTTCTTCACAGTCTAACTCTCACATCCATACATGACCACTGGAAACCACATTCAGTAAATGAAAAATGTGAGGCAAGAAATTAATAAAATATCACAAGCCCTAGGACTTATAGCAGAACTCAGGTATATACTAGAGTATTAGATTTGTAACCACATCCCTTTTCAATTAAATTAATTTGCCTTCTGATGAGATTGCTGCATAGAGATTACTATAAATAATTTTTGAAATACTTTTTCTTCAACGCATGATTCGCATTTTAAGAAATTATCTGTTTTTGGAGACCTGCGTCCAAATGTATTGCCATTCTATGGAAAGCCATATGAATTGATGTAAAGTGTCTATTGAATTTAGTCAGATAGGTCTGAGTTGAAACTGTGGTTCAACATTTTACTGCTGCTGCTGCTACTAAGTCACTTCAGTCACGTCCGACTCTGTGCAACCCCAAAGACGGCAGTCCGCCAGGCTCCCCCGTCCCTGGTATTCTCCAGGCAAGAACACTGGAGTGGGTTGCCATTTCCTTCTCCAATGCATGAAAGTGAAAAGTGAAAGTGAAGTTGCTTAGTCGTGTTTGACTCTTCGCCACCCCATGGACTGTAACCTTCCAGTCTCCTCTGTCCATGGGATTTTCCAGGCAACAGTACTGGAATGGGGTGCCTTTGACTTCTCCAAACATTTTGCTAGTTATTTGATTAAAGAAAAACTTTAAAAATTTGAGATGTGTCTGAGATTTGTAAAATGACTACAATATGGCACACTTTGTATGTTTCAGATATTCAGTTCAGTTCAGTTCAGTCACTCAGTTGTATCTGCTTTTTGTGACCCCATGGACTGCAGCACACCAGACCTCCATCTCCATCACCAACTCCCGAAGTTTACTCAAACTCGTGTCCATTGAGTCGGTGATGCCATCCATCTATCTCATCCTCTGTCGCCCCCTTCTCCTCCCGCCTTCAAACTCTCCCAGCATCAGGGTTTTTTCAAATGAGTCTATTCTTCATATCAGGTAGCCAAAGTATTGGAGTTTCAGTTTCAGCAATGAATATTCAAGACTGATTTCCTTTAGGATGGACTGGTTGGATCTCTTTGTTGTCCAAGGGACTCTCAAGAGTGTTCTCCAACACTACAGTTCAAAGCATCAATTCTTCAGCACTCAGCTTTCTTTATAGTCCAACTCTCACATCCATACATGACTACTGGAGAAACCACAGCTTTGACTAGATGGACCTTTGAGGTATTAGGTTGGTGAAAAAGTAATTGCTGTTTTGCATTGCTGAACTTTACTGTTTGATATTGATATACATTCTTAAATATATGTGATTATGTCATACATAATTTAGTGCACATTTCTCACTTTATGTTTTTTCTAATAACTTATTACTTGATGTGCATTTTATATTTATTTTAGACTATGGAAATGATGTGAGACAAAAAGCAAATTCAAGCGATTTTCTTATTCAAGTGCCAAATTTGTCATAAAGCAGAGGACACAGCTTGCAACTTCAACAATGTATTTGACCCAGGAACTGCTAATGAACATACTATGCTTTGGTGGTTCAAGAAGTGCAAAGGAGATGAGAGCCTTCAAGATGAGAAGCACAGTGGCCAGCCATCGGAAGTTGACCTTGACCAACTGAGAGGATCATTGAAGCTGATCCTCTTACAGCTACATGAAAAGTTGCCAAATAACTTAACATCAAACATTCTAAGGTCGTTTGGCATTTGAAACAAATTGGGAAGGTGAAAAAGCTCAATACGTGGGTGCCTCATGAGCTGACCAAAAATCAAAAAGAAGTGTAGTTTTGAAATGTTGTCTTCTCTTATTGTATGCAACAACAAACCATTTCTCGAACAGATTGTGATGTGTGACAAAAAGTGGATTTTATATGACAACTAGCAATGACAAGCTCAGTGGTCAGACTAAGAAGAAACTCCAAAGCACTTGTCAAAGCCAAACTTGCACCCAAAAATGTCACGTTCACTGTTTGGTGGTCTGCTACTAGTCTGACCCACTACAGCTTTCTGAATCCTGGTGAAAACACTACATCTGAGAAGTATGCTCAGCAAATGAAATGCACTGAAAACTGCAATGCCTGCAGCCAGCATTGGTCAACAGAAAGGGCCCAATTCTCTGCAATAAGGCCTGACTGCACTTTTCACAACCAATGCTTCAAAAGTTGAACAAATTGGACTATGAAATTTTGCTTCATCTGCCATTTTCACCTGACCTCTCACCAGCCAACTATTCCTTTTTCAAGCATCTCAACAACTTTTTGTAAGGAAAAATCTTCCACAACCAAGAGAATGCAGAAAATGCTTCCCAAGAATCCATGGAATTCTAAAGCACACGTTTTTATGCTACAGGAATAGGCAAACATTTCTCTTTGGCAAAAAATGTTGATTATAATGGTTCCTATTTTGATTAATAAAGATGTGTTTGAGCCTAGTTATAATGATTTAAAACTCATGGTCTGAATCCACAATTACTTTTGAATCAACCTAATAAATACATAAATGGCTGACAAACTTGATCAGCTGAACAAGGTGCTTTTCAAATGCTGGCAGTATGTCTCATTTCTTTACCAGGGATAACGTTTGTAATTTTTGAATAAAAAAGATTAATTTCATATATCAGCAGTATATCTGTTGTTGTTTAGTTGCTAAACTTGTGTCCAGCTCTTTGCAATCCCATGGGCTGCATCCCACCATGTTCTTCTGTCTTCAGGGTTCTCCAGGCAAGAATACTGGAGTGGGCAAGAATACTTGTCATTTCCTTCTCTGGAGTACTTTATCATGCTATGTTATGCATGCTAAGTCACTTCAGTTCTGTCCAACTGTTTGCAACCCTATGGACGATAGCCTGCCAGACTCCTCTGTCCATGGGATTCTCCAGGCAAGAATACTGGAGTAAATTGCTTTCTCCTACTACAAGGGATCTTCCCAACCCCGTTATTGAACCTGCATCTATGTCTCCTTCATTGGCAGGCAGGTTCTTTATCACTATTACCACCTGGGAAGCCCTGAGTAGCTTACCTCCTCCCCTTAATTCAGGTATAGCCCTGCTGCTTTCACTTTTCCTTAGGGAAAAATATGTCAGTCATGAATATCTTCAGGGTTAATTTTCTGTGTCTTTATGTCTCTTTATGTCCCCTTGTCAAGGGATGCAGGAAGAATGCATTAACATTTTGCTGTAAAGTGAAATTTAATTTTAACCCCTCTATGTTTCTTTATCAGTCAGAGTAGGCCAAGTTATCCTGGACTGAGAAAACCAGAATAGGCTAATGGATAAGATATTACCAAAAATTGATGTTTGTGATGCTAAGAGAGAGAAAAGAAATTCAGGTGACTCTTATAGATGAAATTCATTGTTTTATCTCAGAAGAGACACATGTTACTTTTAATTATGACTCTTAGTCCCACTCAGCCTTAAGAGATCAGGATGTACAATCCTTTCATGTTTTCAGAAAACTAAGAGCCAAAGATGGAGAAGCTCTATACAGTCAACAAAAACAAGACCAGGAGCTGACTGTGGCTCAGATCATGAACCCCTTATTTCCAAATTCAGGCTTAAATTGAAGAAAGTAGGGAAAACTGCTAGACCATTCAGGTATGACCTAAATCAAATCCCTTGTGATTATACAGTGGAAGTGAGAAATAGATTTAAGGGCCTAGATCTGATAGACAGAGTTCCTGATGAACTATGGAATGAGGTTCGTGACATTGTACAGGAGACAGGGATCAAGACCATCCCCATGGAAAAGAAATGCAAAAAAGCAAAATGGCTGTCTGGAGAAGCCTTACAAATAGCACTGAAAAGAAGAGAGGCAAAAAGCAAAGGAGAAAAGAAAAGATATAAGCATCTGAATGCAGAGTTCCAAAGAATAGCAAGAAGAGATAAGAAAGCCTTCTTCAGCAATCAATGCAAAGAGATAGAGGAAAACAACAGAATGGGAAAGACTAGAGATCTCTTCAAGA
>SJYX01024863.1:79702-119673 GCA_006410675.1 Oreotragus oreotragus
CCTCCCTGTCCATCACCAACTCCCAGAGTTCACTCAGACTCACCTCCATCGAGTCACTGATGCCATCCAGCTATCTCATCCTCTGTCATCCCCTTCTCTTCTGACCTCCAATCCCTCCCAGCATCAGAGTCTTTTCCAATGAGTCAACTCTTTGCATGAGGTGGCCAAAGTACTGGAGTTTCAGCTTTAGCATCATTTCTTCCAAAGAAATCCCAGGGCTGATCTCCTTCAGAATGGACTGGTTGGATCTCCTTGCAGTCCAAGGGACTCTCAAGAGTCTTCTCCAACACCACAGTTCAAAAGCATCAATTCTTTGGCACTCAGCCTTCCTCACAGTCCAATTCTCACATCCATACATGACCACTGGGAAAACCATAGTCTTGACTAAACGGACCTTAGTCGGTAAAGTATTGTCTCTGCTTTTGAATATGCTTACTAGGTATCAATTTGCAAATACAGAACACTTTGTTGTTGTTATTTGTAGTTGCTAAGTCATGTCCAACTCTGCTACCCCATGGAATATAGCATGCCAAGATCCTCTAGTCATGGGATTTCCCAGGCATAAATGCTGGAGTGGGTTGCCGGTTCATTTTCCAGGCAATCTTCCCAACTCAGGGATGGAACCTGCACTCCTGCACTGACAGGTGGATTCTTTATCACTGAGCCACCAGGGAACCCCACATCACACTTTACATATATTCAGATTTATTCATTTATGAATGACTTATGAGTGGGAGCATTTATAAGGACCTGTTATGTCCTGAGTTTGTGTTCTGACTCCACCTTACAATAGCTATTTTAATTTGAGTAGGTCATTAATTTTTTTTAATATCTCTGATTTCTCACATATAACAGAGACAAAATAGAAGTTAAATTGTAATTGCCATTCTAATATTTCACTGTTGTTTTGTCTACTGAACTAGCTACCATGTTGAGATGGAGAGAATACAATAAATTTTATGTATATACATATATATCTTCATTATTGCCAGAAAACTTTTGACATTCCTCATGAAAAGTAGAGAATATTAAAAAGATAAGGATTAGCCAATAAATACAGTGTTCATGATATAATTCATGAATCTAGCAGGTAACTATGGAACATTAAAAAGCAAATATTTGGAAATCTATCTGATAATGTTGGCGTATAATAAAGCAAAACATTAATGCCAAAGAGTATATTGAAAACAAACTCACCTTTCAATGACCAGAGATAAAATCAAAGGTTATCATCTCCAACTTCCCTGACCTTATTGTCAGGTGTCCAGTGTTCTACTGTATCTAATAATTTGCAAAAAATGGTTAAGTATTCCATTTTTATTGATGTAATAAATATTACACCAACTCTGCCTCAGTTTCTTGAATCAAAATGATCATGACAACTTTCCAATTGTATGAGTAGATGTTCGGGTAGTCTAAGTTAGTGATGGACAGGATCCTTCAAATTTAAAGCAATGTTTAGAAGCTATTCATTATAGAGGAAAAAAAAAAAAAAAAGAGTATACACAGTCAGTATTCAAATTATATTTTAAAATGTTTACAGGTTATACATTGAGAATGACAGATCAATCCTCACAAATGCAAATATATTTCCCCTTACATTAATGGATCTGTGCGTAAATGCAATAAAACACAATTGCAATTCTGGAAAACTGCAGAAGTATCAATTCAGGTGATCTGTAATATAGAGGAAAAGGAAGTCACAACATACAAGTTTTTGTCATGTTAATTAGCCTAACTCTCCATATCACACAGTTAATAATAATTCAAGCTGACTTCCCAGATCTGTGTAGGATGTGAGAGTAATCAATGTTCACAGTTCAGTTGTGAGTTAGCAGGCTCCAACAGTAAGATAACTGACAAGAAGATAAAAGACTGGATCTATATACCTTTCATCATAAAAAAAGTGCTACCTGAGTTAAAAATAACACGTCAGTGAATCAGCAGCTAGTTTTAAAACATTTACTATCGATAGAACTTGCAAGTACTCAAATAAAAGTCCAAATAGCTTCCTAAATTATTTTATTAATGCCTTAGCAGGTAGGTTTTGAGTATCTGCCATCTGTCCAAAATTGTGCTGCTGTTTGCTCCTGTCTTGTTTCCTCTTCACTAATTGTTCAGATCAATCCCCAAGAAACTGATCTGTTTCAAATATATTCTTATTTGAAAGTCAAAGCCAAAGAGAGCAATGTGGTTACCAGTAGGCTCAGGTGTGCTCTTCATTAGAATCAGCCCCATTGATTGTAAACACAATGAAGGATCCCAGAGTACCAGTAATGTCCTGGCTAAAGCTTTCCTGTCTAATCTGCTCTGTCCATTCCATTATATAAACACTCTACACCAATTAGTTTGTTTGGCTTTGAGTTTCACTACCTCAAATTCACATTTCCAAAACAACCTCAGCCCATGGGATTTCCCATGATATTTTGCTGAGCTCTTGCCAATGCAACAAATGGAACCCCATTTTCCCATAAACCCCACACCTTCCACTCTTAGTCATTGCTCAAAATCATGGCTAGATTGCACCAACTGTCTCAACCCAGGATGGAAATTTTTCACTCTTATAACCCTCTGGCTTGATAGAGAAAAGGTATCCTAAATCACCACATGATGATGGGAACCCAGAAAGTCATCTATCACTGTCCTTTCTTTGAAGATAATAACCTGACACTCACCATCACCATAATCTTCGCTGAAGTGAAAGATCTCTAAGATTCATTACTCGGAGAGTCACATTGCAAAGTTCATGTTAATTCTTCTTTTCCATGAAAGTCTGACAGCAGTAAAGTAATGGATAGGTAAAGTGGACCCAGATTATGGACAGCCCCCCAAAAAAATACGAAGAGCTTGCTATTTACCTTACATGTTGTTTCCCTGAGTAGGAAAAATATAAGTTAAAGTAAAATTCTAGTCTATTGACCATGTACTAATTTTGATCCCCAAATATCTGGTTTTTACTTATGTCTGGTGTAACTTTCAGTAGTGCTACATTTCACTCTCAAGAGAATTTCCATTTGGATAAAAAATTATTGTCACCCTGTGTTTTATGAAGATGATGAAGTGAGGTAGTTTAAATTAATGGGCAAAATATCCATTGTCTATAATGACCTTGAGACAGTTATTGTCCAAAGAGTAATGTCTTGTTCAATATTCTTTATCTACCACTTCTTGATTAAGTAAACATGCTCTTCACTCACATATCTCTTCAATCATCCCACTTCTGCCTAGGAGAGTTTTTGTCCTCTGTGGATAAAAATGGGGCTTCCGTGATAGCTCAGTTAGTAAATAATCTGCCTGCAATGCAGAAGACCCCAGTTCGATTCCTGGGTCAGGAAGATCTGCTAGAGAAAGGATAGACTACCCATTTCAGTATTTCTGGGCTTCCCTTGTGACTCAGCTAGTAAAGAATCCTCCTGTAACCCGGGAGACCTGAGTTCAATTCCTGGGTTGGGAAGAATCCCTGGAAAATGGAAAGGCAACCCACTACAGTATTCTGGCCAGGAGAATTTCATGGACTGTATAGATAAAAATAAAATTTGCATAAAAATAAAATGACTTCTTAGGTCTGATTTGCCTGGTGGTAAATACTTTTAAATTACTTTCCATACTTTCACAAAATATCTATTTTTTTCCATAATGACTTTATTATTTTTTTAATGTTTATTTTTACTTTATTTTACTTTACAGTACTGTATTGGTTTTGGCATACATTGACATGAATCCGTCATGGGTGTACATGAACTCCCAAACATAAACCCCTCCCTCCCACCTCCCACCCCACATCATCCCCCCCAGATCATCCCCATACGCCAGCCCCAAACATCCTGCATCCTGCATCGAACATAGACTGGTGATTCATTTCTTACATGATAGTATACATATTTCAATGCTATTCTCCCAAATCATCCCACCTTTTCCCTGTCCCTCTCCCTCAGAATCCAAAAGTCTGCTCTACACATCTGTGTCTCTTTTGCTGTCTTGCATACAGGGTCCTCATTACCATCTTTCTAAATTCCATATATATGTGTTAGTACTCTGTATTGGTGCTTTTCTTTCTGGCTTACTTCACTCTGTATAATCGGTTCCAGTTTCATCCATCTTATTAGAACTGATTCAAATGTATTCTTTTTAATGGCTGAGTAATACTCCATTGTGTATATGTACCACAGCTTTCTTATCCATTCATCTGCTGATGGACATCTAGGTTGTTTCCATGTCCTGGCTATTATAAACAGTGCTGCAATGAACATTGGGGTACATGTGTCTCTTTCTATTCTGGTTTCCTCGGTGTGTATGCCCAGCAGTGGGATTGCTGGGTCATAAGGCAGTTCTATTTGCAATTTCTTAAGGAATCTCCACACTGTTCTCCATAGTGGCTGTACTAGTTTGCATTCCCACCAACAGTGTAAGAGGGTTCCCTTTTCTCCACACCCTCTCCAGCATTTATTGCTTGCAGACTTTTGGATCGCAGCCATTCTGACTGGTGTGAAGTGGTATCTCATTGTGGTCTTGATTTGCATTTCTCTGATAATGAGTGACGTTGAGCATCTTTTCATGTGTTTGTTAGCCATCCGTATGTCTTCTTTGGAGAAATGTCTATTTAGTTCTTTGGCCCATTTTTTGATTGGGTCGTTTATTTTTCTGGAATTGAGCTGTATAAGTTGCTTGTATATTTTTGAGATTAGTTGTTTGTCAGTTGCTTCATTTGCTATTATTTTCTCCCATTCAGAGGGTTGTCTTTTCACCTTGCTTATAGTTTCCTTTGTTGTGCAGAAGCTTTTAATTTTAATTAGATCCCATTTGTTTATATTTGCTTTTATTTCCAGTATTCTGGGAGGCGGATCATTGAGGATCCTGCTGTGATTTATGTCGGAGAGTGTTTTGCCTATGTTCTCCTCTAGGAGTTTTATAGTTTCTGGTCTTACATTTAGATCTTTAATCCATTTTGAGTTTATTTTTGTGTGTGGTGTTAGAAAGTGATCTAGTTTCATTCTTTTACAAGTGGTTGACCAGTTTTCCCAGCACCACTTGTTAAAGAGATTGTCTTTACTCCATTGTATATTCTTGCCTCCTTTGTCAAAGATAAGGTGTCCATATGTGTGTGGATTTATCTCTGGGCTTTCTATTTTGTTCCATTGATCTATATTTCTGTCTTTGTGCCAGTACCACACTGTCTTGATGACTGTGGCTTTGTAGTAGAGCCTGAAGTCAGGTAAGTTGATTCCTCCAGTTCCATTCTTCTTTCTCAAAATTGCTTTGGCTATTCGAGGTTTTTTGTATTTCCATACAAATCTTGAAATTATTTGTTCTAGTTCTGTGAAAAATACCGCTGGTAGCTTGATAGGGATTGCATTGAATCTGTAGATTGCTTTGGGTAATATATTCATTTTCACTATATTGATTCTTCCAACCCATGAACATGGTATATTTCTCCATCTATTAGTGTCCTCCTTGATTTCCTTCATCAGTGTTTTATAGTTTTCTATATATAGGTCCTTAATTTCTTTAGGTAGATATATTCCTAAGTATTTTATTATTTTCATTGCAATGGTGAATGGAATTGTTTCCTTAATTTCATTTTCTACTTTCTCATTATTAGTGTATAGGAATGCAAGGGATTTCTGTGTGTTGATTTTATATCCTGCAACTTTACTATGACTTTAATTTTTTGTTTTGAAACTTGATTTTTAAAATATGCTATGTATATTTTGTTTTCTGGATTCTCTTAGCTTATTGAATAAAAAAAAAAGAGAGAGAGAGAATACATCTGTACCTCTCTCCCCTTGAAATTTCAAATATAATTTAGTTCAGTTCAGTCACTTAGTCATGTCCCACTATATGCAACCCCATGGACTGCAGCATGCCAGGTTTCCCTGTCCATCACCAGCTCCCAGAGCTTGCTCAAATTCATGTCCATCGAGTCCATGATACCATTCAACCATCTCATCCTCTGCCATCCCCTTCTCCTGCCTTCAATCTTTCCCAGCATCACAGTCTTTTCCAATTAGTCAGTTATTTGCATTAGGTGACTAAAGTATATATAAACTACCATCCAAATTTTAGAACAATTGCTAGGAAAAGTGGATATGTATACTGAGATATCCAACCTTCATCTTAAAATTCAGCTTTAAACCCTGATAATTTCAAATATCCTATATCAGCTCTGAAGACTCTGAAAGGTACAACATAAAACATCTTCTAAATATAATTCTGCACTCTCTCATACCATCACAAAATAACTTCTCATGAGAGGCAGCAGTAACCCCTACAATAAGTCATATAAGAAAAGCTTATAGAGAATTTTAATTTAACTCTATTTGTTTACTCTACTTCAATAGCATCTATACCTATCAGGGAAGTGCAGGTGTATCCTTGAAGTGTTAACAATTGCACTAAGAAATAAACTGGGTTTATTCATAGAGTATCCCAGGCACAAAGGTAATTTGAATACAAGACACATACAATTTACCTTGGTGAAAGGGACTCACCTAACATAGAGGAAAACATATGCAGAGAAACAACTGATAGAGATAGTCAGACTCTGTCATTCTGAGCCCAGGATTATGATACTAATAGCAATCAAGTGTACCATGAGAAAATTAAGTGGAAATAAACTGGATACATATATATACAAATGCCAATCTTTATCAGGCATTCTTTTTTAACAAGGAGAGTACATCAGAAAAAAATGGCTTATTAAAAATATGGATCAGTGGTAAAAATATCAATTTAAAATACTAAGAAATAGTATAATTTAAAATTTATTTCTTATACAAGTAAAAGAGTATTTGGGGAATCACATTTTGTGTTTCCACATAATTTAAATAGATTTTGGAAACTAAAGACTTTTGAAAAATAGAAGACAATGAAATAGCTTAAAAACAAAACTGGGCCTTAGGAAGCATCACTAGGAACAAAGCTAGTGGACATAACAGAATTCCAGTTGAGCTATTTTAAATCCTAAAAGATGATGCTGTGGTAATGCTACACTCAATATGCCAGTGCATTTGGAAAACTCTGCAGTGGCCATAGGACTGGAAAAGGCCAGTTTTCATTCCAATTCCAAAGAAAGGCAATGCCAAAGAATGCTCAAACTACCACACAATTGCACTCATCTCACACCCTAGTAAAGAGATACTTAAAATTCTCCAAGCCAGGCTTCAGCAATACATGAACTGTGAACTTCCAGATGTTCAAGCTGGTTTCAGAAAAGGCAGAGGAACCAGAGATCAAATTGCCAACATCCGCTGGATCATCAAAAAAGCAAAAGAGCTCCAGAAAAACATCAATTTCTGCTTTATTGACTATGCCAAAGCCTTTGACTATGTGGATCACAATAAACTGTGGAAAATTCTCAAAGAGATGGGGATACCAGACCACCTGACCTGCCTCTTGAGAAACCTGTATGCAAATCAGGAAGCAACAGTCAGAACTGGACATGGAAAAACAGACTAGTTCCAAATAGGAAAAGGAGTACGTCAAGGCTCTATATTGTCACCCTGCTTGTTTAACTTCTATGCAGAGTACATCATAAGAAACTCTGGTCTGGAAGAAGCACAAGCTGGAATCAAGATTTCCAGGAGAAATATCAATAACCTGAGATATGCAGATGATACCACCCTATGGCAGAAATTGAAGAAGAACTAAAGAGCCTCTTGATAAAAGTGAAAAAGGAGAGTGAAAAAGTTGGCTTAAAGCTCAACATTCAGAAAACGAAGATCATGGCATCCGGTCCCATCACTTCCTGAGAAATAGATGGGGAAACAGTGGAAACTGTCAGACTTTATTTTGGGGGGCTCCAAATTCACTGCAGATGGTGACTGCAGCCATGAAATTCAAAGACACTCCTTGGAAGAAAAGTTATGACCAACCTAGACAGCACATTAAAAAGCAGAGATATTACTTTGCCAACAAAGGCCCATCTAGTCAAGGCTGTGGTTTTTCCAGTGGTCATGTACGGATGAGAGAGTTGGACTGTGAAGAAAGCTGAGCACCAAAGAATTGATACTTTTGAGCTGTGGTGTTGGAGAAGACTCTTGAGAGTCCCTTGCACTGCAAGGAGATCCAACCAGTCCATTCTAAAGGAGATCAGTGAGTGTTCATTGGAAGGACTGATGCTGAAGCTGAAACTCCAATACTTTGGCCACCTCATGCAAAGAACTGACTCATTGGAAAAAACCTTGATGCTAGGAAAGACTGAGGGCAGGAGGACAAGGGGATGACAGAGAATGAGAGGTTGGCTGGCATTACCGACTCAATGGACATGGATTTGGATGGACTCCAGGAATTGATGATGGACAGGGATGCCTAGCATGATGCAGTTCATTGGGTTCGCAAAGAATCGGACATAACCTAGCAACTGAACCGAACTGATAAAAAAAAAAAATATATATATATATATATACGAAATAATGATAATCAATATATTGGACATCAAGAAAGGACAGTGGTTCCTAAAAGACAAGGAAAAATGAACTGAACCTTACTTTGACTCAACTTACAGTCTGTAGAAAATTTTCAAGAGAAGTTGAGGCTAGGAAACTTATGCAGGGCCAATTGCTTTTCTGTGTTGAGGAGATGTAACTTGATTTCTGGGCCACCCAAGGAGGCTAGAGTACACTGACCAGAATAAGAGAAACAAGAGAGACACAAGAAGGGGTCCCATATATCTGCACAGCTCTTGTAGCTTTCTGAACATATAGGAATAATTTTTAATGTTTATTTTTATTAATTCTATCACTGTTGTCACTTATAGGTAAGCTTTTATTTATTGATTTTTTCCAGTTATGTGTTGTCTTATCCTGATTCTCATATGCGTGTTCAGTCATGTCCTGCTGTTGGCAACTCTATAGACTGTGGCCTGCCAGGCTCCTCTGTCCATGGGATTTTCCAGGCAAGAATACTGGAGTGGGTTGTCATTTCCTTCTCCAGGGGATCTTCCTAATCTTGGGATCAAACACACATATCTTGTGTCCCCTATATCAGAGGTGAATTCTTTACCACTGAGCCATAAGGGAAGCCCTGATTATTTGCATTTCTGATAATTTCTGATTTTATGACAGAAATTCATTTATCTTTTTGAATGTTGGACTTCTTTTATTCCCATAAATATTTTTTAATTTTTTTTTTTAACACAGAAAGTTCTATGGAAACCATTTGATGTTTTTAGATCTTGGTTTTAGATTTGCTGGATGGGACTAGAACTGAATTAATCTAAGTTTAACTTTTTTCCTGCTGGTGAAGAAAGACCTCTCTACTCAACAAGAGTTTCCCTGAAGTATGATAGTCTGAATCAAGGTAATAATTACAGCTGCTGTTCTTATTATTACCTAAGTTCTGGGCTCTCTTCTGGACAATATTTTTGGGTAGTGCTTTCCCCTATCTTCAACTGCATGCAAAATAGTACTTAATTGTATTCTCTGTAAGATTATCAGACTGTATTAAAAAAAATGGGGGGCTGATATATGCTGCTTTGAAAGGACATTTAAGTATAAAACACAAACAAAGGTGCATGTGTGCTCAGCAGTCATCAATGATGACTGACTATTCCTGATCCAGGGATCAAATCTTCCAAACTCATAGATCAAACCAGCATTTCCCATAGCTCCTGCATTGGCTGGCAGATTCTTTACTATTAAGCCTCCTGGGAAGCCCCACAAATAAAAGTATTAATAAAAGGTTACAAAAGTATACCATGGTAACACTGGAAACAAAGAAAGCTGGAGTAGATATATTCATATTAGATTAAGGAGACTTCAGAGCAAAGTCTTTAACCAGGAATAAAGAGTCATTTCATAATAACAAAGAGGTCAATTCATAAAGATGGTATAACAAACATGTGTATGCACCTAATAGAAGAGTTTGAAAGTATCTGAAGAAAAAACTGATAGATCTGCAATGAGAAATACTGTAGTAGACAAATCCTAAAATTTATTTAGAGATTTCAATAATTTTATTTCATAATAAACTGTATAAGCAGAGATGGAAAATCAAATAAAGTTATAGAAGATTTGAACAATACCATCAACCAATTTTGCCAAATTCATATTTATAGAATAGTCAAAACAAGAACAGCAGCAGCAGAATATACATCTTTCCAAGGGCACATGGAGTTTTAGGACATAATTTAAGCACAGAGATACAAAATAAAAATTATAAGGTGAGGAAAAAAATTAAACAGAGAATTGGTGACTGTGGACAAATAAGAATTTCTCTGATATACTTTGAACGGGAGTACTGAAAATAAAAGAGACAGAAAAACATACTTGAAGAACTACTAGCCAAAAACAATAGCAAAAACCACCAAATTTGATGAAAAATATATATTCACAGATCAAGAATATCCCAATGAGCAACAATAGAATAATCATTTATTTGGACACACAAAGAATCCTCACTGTGACAGATCATATTTTGAGTTGTAAAATAAATCAAAATGAATTTTTAAATATTTGCTTAATTCTTTGGCCATATTGGGTCTTAGTTGCAGCTTGTGGACTTCTCTCTAGTTGTGGCACATGGGCTCTAGAGTACATGGGCTCAGAAGCTGCAGCTCATGGGCTTAAGTGCATTGTGGCATGCATGATGTTAGTTCCCTGACCAGGACCAAACCCACATCCATGGCATTGAAAGGCAGACTCCCAACCACTGGACCACTAGGGAAGTTTCCTAAATGAACTTAAATAAATTTAATCACAGAGAATATTTCCAAATTAATCTGGATATCAACAAAATAAATCTATATTTTTAAATTTCCCAAATATATGGAAAACTTTAAATATATTTCTAAATAACCATGGGGCAAAAAAAATTGCAAAACAATTAGAAAGTATACTGAAATATGTTGAATTGAACAAGACTGAAAACAGCAAAGCAGATAAAATTCATTACTTCTAGCTTCTGTTTCAAGATTTAGAGATCTGGAAAGAGTAAAGCTTTTACATTAAAAAGAAAGAAAGAAAAGAAATACACAGTAGGTGAACTGCAATATCATTAGATTTCTTGAACACACAAGAGAGTTTAGGTCATGGGGCAAACAACTAGGCCAAAATCTAAGAAAGACAGGAAACTGCAGGGAGAGAGACATGAGCATTGGTTTATCTAAAGTAGATACAAGAGACAAACACTAGAGAGAAGAGTAACCTAGTAGTGGATTGTCCAAAAAGTTTGTTCAGATTTTCCCATAAGATGTTATGAAAAAATCTGAGTAAACTTTTTGGCCAACCCAGTAGAATTCAGCTAGAAATGGCTGGCAAATTGGTGGAGACCAAGCATGCAGAGATGATACCCTTTCCCCTAGTAGTTAAAGAGATTGACTAAATCTGTACATTGGAGCTTGTATTAGTTTTCAGGGCTTCCAAAACAAAGTACCACAAACTAGGCAGCTAAAAAATGGAAATTTATTCTGTCACAGTTTTGGAGGCTAAAATTTCAACCCCAATCTATATGCTAAGCTGACCTCTCTCTGAAGACTCTAAGGGGTTATCTTTCCTTGATTTTCCAGTGCTGGTAGCCCCAGGTAATCTATGACTTGTGGCAGAGTACTTTCAACATTTTCCTCCATCTTCACATGGTCATCTTCTCACTCCATTTCTCTTTTCTCCTTTAAGAACACCAGTGCTTTCAGATTAAGTGCCCACTGAACTCTGGTATGACCTTACCTTAACTAATTAAATCTGCAATGACTCTGTTTTCAAATAAGGTCAGGTTAGTAGGTACTGGGTTTAGAACTTTGATCTGTCTTTTACAAGGACACAATTCATTACAGAGCTTGAAAACAACTGAAGAGGGAAAGTCCTAAAACCTAGAAAAATGGAACTTCAACCCCTGGAGAGGTCAGAGACATTCACTCACATTCTTCTCTTCTACCTTCTCTATATAAAAAGGCTTTCATTTCAGAAGAAGAAAGGCAAGAAACACTGCTTTCCCATTGTTGCTGAGTGAGAAAGTAAGAAAAAATAACATTCCCAGCCCCCAGATAAATAGAGACTGATACATTCTTTTTGTTAAGATACTTCTATCTATCCTTAATTTAGTGTATGTGTGTGTGTGATGACACGGAGAAACAAATTTCACTAGCCTCAGTCATTTACAACGTAGTACAAAATTGGTTTATTCTATCAGCTAGGACTGGAAAGAAAGAATGGGAAACTTTTCTTAAGCTGAATCTCCCCTAGCATCACTGTTTAGCAGAGGGCATGACTCCATTTTTCACACTAGAGTGTTCTGCTTATCAGTCAATTTTTATTTTCAGTTTAAGTGTATTGACAGCAGAGTTCCGGAGTGTCATCTGTAGGGGAATGTCTAGCTTCAGGATAGCCTTGTTCTCTCATTGAAAGAGCCAGTGCTGTGATCCATCAAAGAGTGGCTCACTCTATATATATTTAAAACCCATCTTTCATGAGAAATTGTGGTGTTGCAGAATCGTTCTCACTGTGGCAAGACAAGATATTAATGGACACTGCTGCCTTTCTCTGAATCATTTCCAGAATACACCATGAATCAAATAAAGAATATGCATTGGACCAGAAAATTCAAAACAGGGGGCCCAGCAGCAGTAAGTGAAGAGGAACTCTGCCGCTTTCTGGAAGTTTATCAATTAGTACACTGATATTCTAAATTTAAGTATATGAAAACAATGATGTTATAATAGTTACCAACCTAAATATGATTCTTAAATATCAAGATTACCAAAAATCTTTTAATATTTATAATGAGTTAGAAAAGATGAGCCTTCACTGAGGCAAGTTTCAAACAGGTGAATTAAATAGAAATTTTATTTTTAGTAAAATGTATCAATCATTGGTGAAAGTCCAGATGGATGGAAAGATCCAGAGACTCTGCAATGTCCTTCTTCTCTCTGGTAAATCTGAAGCTGTGAGAAAGTTACAGGTAAACTTTCAAGCTAGTATGAGATAACTTTAATGAGGTCAGGCTATTATGGCTCATGTTTTAATTTAAAAAAATAATAAGCATGCTTTTTAGAACTATCATGACAGAGCTCTAGCTTCTGCCCTTGACCATTCTGAGAATGAAAAATTGGTTACTGACTACATACCTTCCTATTGTTCAGGGTTCCGTCCCTTACCTAAAAAGTACTGATCACTTACCAGGTGTCAGGAATTCTGAGAAGCCCTTTATATAGTTAATTTTATTCATTTGTTATAATTATTAATATTTTTCATGAGTGTGCTATTGTTTTCATCTTTCACTTCATGCAACTCATGGTACTCATACTTTGATGAAGTCCCCGCAGTTTTCTAAATTTCCCCTTTTTTAATAACCAAAATCACTAATATATACATTTGTAATGTACTGTATATATATGTAATGTTTGGGCAAATTCCTTTTAACTGACTGACAGACTAGCTAAAAGGACTATTTTGACTTTTCCCAAGGAATCCCCCCAAATTTAGTCTCTGTCAAAAAGAAAGGTTTGTGTTTTGTTCATATTTTTGATCCAGTAGTATTCTAAGACTCAACTCCATATTTTCTTCACTCCAAATATATATACTCTAGTTGAGATATTCCTGTCTCATGTCAAAGGGTAGAGAAAAAATGACTACAAAATAACTTTCAAAACTTTGGCTTATAAGTGGCATACATCAAATCTGATGACCAAGTCTGACAATAAGAGGATAGTAATATTTGAGGAGTTTAGTATCCTGAACAAAGTCACAAAAATATTTTGAACAATAGTACAATTTATTTAGCAACAACCCGACCACCACTGCTCACCAGGACCTCTTGCTGGGGCTGATTTCCTCAGAACAACGTCAAGATTCACTGCCACAGTAAGTGGTGTCTGTTGACAGAAAAGAATGGCAATTTCCTTCAGGTGGGTGGTCATGAAATGTTGAGAATTAATGGTAATGCATATTTATGCAACTATAACAAAATCAAATTTGAGCATGTTTCAGTCTCCATGACAAGCCAAGGTGCTGAAGGAGTACAGTAAGAGGAAGGGTGGCTGATGCACACACAAGTGGCTAGCATCCCTAATATTATTTAAAATAAAAGTCTAAAGTTGCTGTTTCTTCCTCTGTGCAAAAGACCTAATGAGGAACTGGAGCTAAACAGTACTTTCAGACCCCAAAAGCATTTCTGTGGAATTCACACTGTGAGGTTTTTGCAGCTGACTCATGAATATATAGAGGCCTCCCAGGTCTGGGGCTGCCCTGACAGCTCAGTTGGTAAAGAATCCACCTGCAATGAAGTAGACCCAGGCTGGATTCCTGGGTCGGGAAGATCTGCTGGAGAAGGGATAGACTACCCACGCCAGTCTTCTTGGACCTCCACTGTGGCTCAGCTGGTAAGGAATCTGCCTGCAGAGATTCTGGAGACCTGGGTTCAATCCCTGAGTTGGGAAGATCTATTGGAGATGGGAAAGGCTACCCACTCTGCTGCTGCTGCTGCTAAGTCACTTCAGTCGTGTCCGACTCTGTGCAACCCCATAGATGGCAGCCCACCAGGCTCCCCAGTCCCTGGGATTCTCCAGGCAAGAACACTGGAGTGGGTTGCCATTTCCTTCTCCCTACCCACTCTAGTATTCTGAAAAATTTCATGGACTGGATAGTCCATGGGGTTCCAAAGAGTCTGACATGACTGAGTAACTTTCACTTTCACTTTCCCAAGTGGTACAGTGGTAAAGAATCCAGTTGTCAATGCAAGAGACTCAGGTTTGATCCCTGGTCTGGAGGATCTTCTGGAGTAGGAAACAGCAATCCACTCCAGTATTCTTCCCTAGAAAATTCCATGGACAGAAGAGTTTGGTGGGCTACAGTCGATGGAGTCACAGAGTTAGACACTACTGAGCACGCACACAAGAAAATATACTCTAAAATAGCTCATTCCTGATTATTAGATTATTAACATTTATCTGATTAAAAGAACTATTCTCACAGCTTGAAGCCCTTTTGATGCCCCTTACTAGCCATATGCAATGTTACAGGAGAGAAGCACAGGTCCTATATATGTCTCACATACAAAAAACTGAAATATATTAGGGAGGTGTGTGTGTATTCAGTTCTCTTTTGAAAAATATTTGAGCCTAAATATATGGTTTAATGGGGAGCACCAAAAGAATAATAATTTTATAGATAACTCAAGATTTCTAAAACCATAAGTAATATATTTTTAAATGGAGAAAATTAAAATAATGAATTCTGTTAATAATATCGCTTTGTTTCATGTTTTCATAAACAGAAAGCCAATGTAATAAAAATTTATTTATTGAAGTGGCTAGATAGAAAATATGAAGGCAGAAGGTTGGAAACGTTGACTAATAACTAAATGAAACCTTAGAAATAGGCCCAAGTGGTCTGCAAAACTCCCTCTCAAAGCTGATCTTCAAATCAATTTGCATCACTGTGGCTAATTAGAGGTTTGGACAGAACTCATGTGTCTGCACCATGATGAGGAAAAGAAAAAATTTACCTTGCTTCAAGTCTATGCAGTATCCTGAATGCCAAGATAAGGAACTCGGTCTTAAAATTTAAGGCTTAAGGTGGCTCAGAGGTTAAAGCTTCTGCCTGCAATTCAAGAGACCTGGGTTCAATTCCTGGGTTGGGAAGATCCCCTGGAGAAGGAAATGGCAACCCACTCCAGTACTCTTGCCTGGAGAATCCCATGGACAGAGGAGCCTGGTGGGCTACAGTCCATGGGGTCGCAAAGAGTGGGACATAACTGAGCAACTTCACTCACTCACTCATTCAAGTAAATAAACAGAGAAAATTACTACCTAAGAATTGTTCTAAAACGCATAGGATTTTGTCTCTGAGCAAGCATTCCTTTAGAGAAGATTCAACACTGTTTACAGTGTAAATGCCAACACCCCTTACATTTGTGCTGAATGTTACTGGGTTTACAGATTTTGATGCACACTGTGTGGAACATGCTCCATAGGGTCTCAGAAAGATTTCCTGGGGAGAATCAATGGATAAACTTTCTGAGGTAACAAGGACTACTGTGTGATTTCCCTAAATACATATAAACAAGAAAAAGAAAAACACTCATCTTTCAAAAATACTGGAATTCCCTTCATTTTCATATATTGCATCAAGAAAAGAGATCATATAAATAAGAAAGTGGAACTCTAATGATTTATTGACATTTTTATGTAATTAGAAGTCAGATTTTGGTCCCAAAAGGGAAGATTTCTTCTCAGTAATTAACATATTACCCAGAACTCTTAGGCTTCCTGGAATTCTCAATAAAAATTCCAAATCTCTTGGCAATAGCTTTCAAGTGCCACAATTTCTGCCAATAAAAGAAAGATGATCATTTATTTCTGTTAAGCAGTCTCTCACTTTGGTTGTTCAAGAGTCCAACTAGGGGAGGCCAAATTGCTATTATTCTGCAGGGACTGCTTGATATGAAGAGTATATTTGAAGTGGAAATCACAAAAGGCCACTTGATGCAATCACCTGCTTGACTAGGTGATTTAACTTCTCTGGGGAAAATGTTTATCATGTTATAAAAATTTTATTTGGAAGAAGAGAAAATTCAATTTATAAAGCATTTGTGATTTAGAACTCAACATTCCCATCCCCTCAATTTATGATTTTTGTATAAATAAATGTGGCCCAAGACCACATACAGCTTTCTTGAAAAACAGTTTCAAACTCAAGGAATCTGAAGATGAAGAGATACTAAAAAGAACTAAGAAACCTGAGAATTTATAAATGGGCTATGCAAATGGATAAAAGTCATATGAACCCAGTCAAATAAAATATTTGGGAAAAATAGCCCAAAAGGGAAGTGAGCAAAGAATCCTATGAGAGAAAACCAAATGTTCTTTCATAGATGATGAGAATTACATCAAGCTAGATCAAACTAGATCAACCTGACTTTGACTGGAAGGAAGTTTGATCTGAAACAGAAAATATTTGTTGCCATGAGCTATGAGACAAGGAAATGACATAATAAACTATAATCATCATGCATTCTGTTGTCATTTGCCAGATATATATATATAGTGATAATAACCTAATAAACAAAATCATAGTAAAATGACCATAAAGACAATATCCACTGCTTTGAATTTAAATAGACCTGGACTTGACTCCAGCCACATGATCTTGATGATGCTACTCAATTTCTTTGACTCTCCATTTCCTCAAAATATTTTCAAACCAGGAAAAATATAATAATAATTCATGCTTCATAGAGTTGTGAGTATTAAATGCAGTATTACAAATAAAGGAATATATGTATTAACTACAAAGTTCTGTAACATTTTTGATCACTCAAAACTCTTATTTAATGGTAGTAATAGAAGTGTCAGAACATACAAACTGAGCCCCAAAGAACAAATGATTGGCAAAGTCAGTGACTGCTGGCCAAATGGCAGAACTGAGTTTCAAATTAGATCTCCAATCTCCCTCTCCAGGGCTTTTTCTACTACATCACATCCCAAGAAAAAAGCTAATCTCTGGAGCTTTGATAATTTCATGTTCCAATATGACCTATCTGGCCTCTTCAACCATGAACTTACCTTACAGTCTAATAAAAAAGATGACACCAGTTAAATGGAGACAACCAGTAGAGACAAGTAAGGATTTCACTAAGGAAAGAACAAATTCCAGTTAGCAAATACTACTTTCAATTTTCCAGTTGACTTTTTAAGTTCTCAAAGTGCTTTACATATATGATATATCATCTTCATCATGAAATGTTACTTTGAATTTGTAATGTTACTTTCAAATTCAATTATACTCAGGTTACAGCAAATAAATAAATAAATAAATGAAAATAAAACTCAAAACAAACCAAAAATGATTTATTAGAAATAATGCAGAAGAAAAATTCAGAAAATAAGAAGACCTCTTATTTTAAGCATTTATATACTCAAATATGTATTCCCTTAATAAGCAATCAAGCAAGCTAAAAAGATACGTTTATAATACGAATCTTCATATTGGTCAATCTCACCTGCTTCCAGGTGTCTTCTGATACTTTTTGAGTAATGCACCTGGGTAGGTGGATAAGAAGTGAATCAGTGAAGGTATGACAGGCTGACATTTTATATTAGCCACAGATCTGGCTATTAACATTACACAACTTTCTCTGGCTGGGAGTGGAAGAATTAGGCAGAAAAATAAGTCAAAGACTTTTGATGCATGAAAAGTTATTTGTGCCATTGTTTACCTCTGCAAATGGAGGAAGGGAGCTACTAGCCAAAGACATTCTCTAGAAATTGAGAAAGATGCCTTATTCCCTTGTCCCTGGGCCTACAGCCAGCAAGGAAATGGGAGCCCAAGTTCTAAAATCACATGGAGCTGAATTTTGCCAACAACCTTCTGAACATGAAAACAAGGATTTCCCCAGAATCTTTGGTGAGCAATGCAGGCTAACACCTTGATTTCTAAGCTGAGGCATTAGTTGACCCCACTGGGCTTCTGATCTTCAGAACTGTGAGATATAAAGGTGTCTCGATTTAAGCTGCTAGATTTGTGTTAATTTGGTCCAGCAACACNGAGACAACCAGTAGAGACAAGTAAGGATTTCACTAAGGAAAGAACAAATTCCAGTTAGCAAATACTACTTTCAATTTTCCAGTTGACTTTTTAAGTTCTCAAAGTGCTTTACATATATGATATATCATCTTCATCATGAAATGTTACTTTGAATTTGTAATGTTACTTTCAAATTCAATTATACTCAGGTTACAGCAAATAAATAAATAAATAAATGAAAATAAAACTCAAAACAAACCAAAAAATGATTTATTAGAAATAATGCAGAAGAAAAATTCAGAAAATAAGAAGACCTCTTATTTTAAGCATTTATATACTCAAATATGTATTCTCTTAATAAGCAATCAAGCAAGCTAAAAAGATACATTTATAATATGAATCTTCATATTGGTCAATCTCACCTGCTTCCAGGTGTCTTCTGATACTTTTTGAGTAATGCACCTGGGTAGGTGGATAAGAAGTGAATCAGTGAAGGTATGACAGGCTGACATTTTATATTAGCCACAGATCTGGCTATTAACATTACACAACTTTCTCTGGCTGGGAGTGGAAGAATTAGGCAGAAAAATAAGTCAAAGACTTTTGATGCATGAAAAGTTATTTGTGCCATTGTTTACCTCTGCAAATGGAGGAAGGGAGCTACTAGCCAAAGACATTCTCTAGAAATTGAGAAAGATGCCTTATTCCCTTGTCCCTGGGCCTACAGCCAGCAAGGAAATGGGAGCCCAAGTTCTAAAATCACATGGAGCTGAATTTTGCCAACAACCTTCTGAACATGAAAACAAGGATTTCCCCAGAATCTTTGGTGAGCAATGCAGGCTAACACCTTGATTTCTAAGCTGAGGCATTAGTTGACCCCACTGGGCTTCTGATCTTCAGAACTGTGAGATATAAAGGTGTCTCGATTTAAGCTGCTAGATTTGTGTTAATTTGGTCCAGCAACACATAATATACTTTTTTTTTTTTTAATGTGGTCTTAATCCAGTTTTAAGTATCTGACTGAAGACAGGTCAGTTTCCCTTCTTAAACAGTGAAGTCCACACCTTCAATCATCTTCCTTATCTGGTGTTCACACTCCAGGCTACCATGTTGTTGTATTGCTGCTCAGTCTCTCAGCATGTCCAGCTCTTGTGACTCAGTGGACTGGAGCCCACCAGTCTCCTCTGTCCATGCAATTTTCAAGGCAAGAACACTGGAGTGGGTTGCCATTTCCTCCTCCAGGGCATCTTCCTGATCCAGGAATCGAATCTGCATCCCTTGTGTCTCCTGCATTTGGCAGGTGGATTCTTTACCACTGAGCCACATAAGAAGCCCTGTACTAGGCCAACATACAACATACACCCACCCTAATATGCCCAGGGTCATATATGCCCCAACAGCCAGGCAGGGGCAGCCCCTGTGCTGCTTGCTGTAATTATTCAAATGGGCTCATCCAAAACCTGCTTCAAAAAGCAAGAGAGTCACAGAAAAACATTTCTTCCTTATTGAATATCCCAAAGCCTTTGACTGTGTGGATCACAAGAAACTGTGGAAAATTCTAAAAGAGATGAGAATACCAGACCACCTGACCTGCCTCTTGAGAAACCTGTATGCAGGTCAGGAAGCAACAGTTAGAACTGGACATGGAACAACAGACTGGTTCCAAATAGGAAAAGGAGTACATCAAGGCTGTATACTGTCACCCTGCTTATTTAACTTATAGGCAGAGTACATCATGAGAAATGCTGGGCTGGATGAAGCACAAGCTGGAATCAAGATTGTCAGGAGAAATTTCAGTAACCTCAGATATGCAGATAACACCATCCTTAGTGAAGAAGTTTAAACAGCCTCTTGATGAAAGTGAAAAGGGAGAGTGAAACAGTTGGCTTAAAACTCAACATTCAGAATACTAAGATCATGGCATCCGGTCCTATCACTTTATGGCAAATATATGGGGAAACCGTGAAAACAGTGACAAACTTTATTTTGGGAGGCTCCAAAATCACTGCAGATGATGACTGCAGCCNTGAGCACCGAAGAACTGATGCTTTTGAACTGTGGTGTTGGAGAGGACTCTTGAGACTGTCTCTTATACACATCTAGATGTGTATAAGAGACAGAGATGGGGAAACAGTGGAAACAGTGTCAGACTTTATTTTTTTGGGCTCCAAAATCACTGCAGATGGTGACTGCAGCCATGAAATTAAAAGACACTTACTCCTTGGAAGGAAAGTTATGACCAACCTAGATAGCATATTAAAAGGGAGAGACATTACTTTGCCAACAAGGGTCTGTCTAACCAAGGCTATGGTTTTTCCAGTAGTCATATATGGATGTGAGAGTTGGACCATAAAGAGGGCTGAGCACTGAAGAATTGATGCTTTTGAACTGTGGTGTTGGAGAAGACTCTTGAGAGTCCCTTGGACTGCAAGGAGATCCAACCAGTCCGTCCTAAAGAGATCAGTCCTGAGTGTTCATTGAAAGGACTGATGTTGAAGCTGAAACTCCAATACTTTGGCCACCTGATGCAAAGAATGGACTCATTTGAAAAGACCCTGACATTGGGAAAGATTGAAGGTGGAAGAAGGGGAAGACAGACGATGAAATGGTTGTATGGCATCACTGACTTAATGGACATGATTCTGAGTAAACTCTGGGAGTTGGTGATGGACAGGAAGGCCTGGCATGCTGCAGTCCATGGGACTGCAAAGAACCAGACACGACTGAGTGACTGAACTGAACGGAACAGAACTGAACTAAACCTGCTACGGCAACCATTTCTTCCCAAGGAAATTACAACTTATGTGTTTGTCAGCAGTTCCCCTGCCTTCTTTGCCACCTCACTAATCCTAGTGCTTTCCCTTAGAGATCCTGTGTGGTTTGCCATACTGTCATCCCTAGGCAACTGTGAATATAATAAAACTGTGAAACAATTTCTAGTTTTCTCTATCTCAATCCATGTCTGGTCTTGCAGTACTTCACCTATGGATAAAATGCAGGAGTAGAAAACTAAAGTACCATTCAAAATTAGACCATCCCTCTGTGATGTTCCTTTATTTAACTATCCTGGCAAGGATACCATTGGGTTATAGGATTACTTAATGGCACTTTCTAATCCTAACTCTCATTAACATTTCTGTAACCCTGTCCTCTTGTAACATGATTCTTCATTGCTTAGACTGGAATGATCAGAACCCAGGGCACCCCCCACCCAACTCCCAAATGCAAAAGTTCTTCCATGTTACCTGACACATGTTTTTAGGAAAGCTGAAATCTCCCAGGTTTCCCTGAGTCAGAGAAAAGAAAAGAGACAGGCTCAAGTATCAATAGTTAGAACAATAAAGTCACAGATTCACTCACTGATGGAATTTCTGAGCTGTTTTACAGATGCTGTATCTGCCCTCAGGAAACCCCTTTTGCCTTGCCACCTTAGCAAAGCTCTATTGTAACTAACTTAAACCAGATACCCCCATGCTCTGTTCATCTCCAGCTCAAGTATACTTTTCACATCTTTTGATCACAAAATATCTTCCCTAACTTTTTGGCTCTTTCTGTAGATCTAAGAAGTAGAAAATAGTAAGTAATTAACAGATGACCAGATCTATTCCCTGGGCTTCCCAGGTGGTTTTAGTGTTAAAGAATCCACCTACCAATGTAGGAAATGCAAGAGGCACGGGTTCAATACCAAAGTGAGGAAGATCATTTGGAGTAGGAAATGGCAACCCACT
This sequence comes from Oreotragus oreotragus, assembly GCA_006410675.1. Classification (NCBI taxonomy): domain Eukaryota; kingdom Metazoa; phylum Chordata; class Mammalia; order Artiodactyla; family Bovidae; genus Oreotragus; species Oreotragus oreotragus. Next base: position 101,886 of record SJYX01024863.1, read on the forward strand.
CCAACATCCTTGCATCCCATGGACAGAGGAGCCTGACAGGCTACAGTCCATGGAGCCACAAAAAGTCCAACTCAGCTGAGCAACTGAGCATAGATGTATTCCCTCGCTTCCCATTCAGTGAACTTGTGAACAAACTGTGTGAAAAAGAGAATATCTAGAGAAAGATCACAAGAGGTCCTCAAGTTTGCACGCAATGAGGAATGGCAGTGACTCTGAATCCGTATCTCAGTGATTAACTGAGATTACTTTCCCTTTTGCTTTTAAAATTTTCATGGTCAAGATGAATCTTTAGAGTTGGTTTTAGAAGAACATGCAGTCTGTCTTCTCCTCCAGTTTGCTGACGTTCTGATTAAAAGCAGCTTTACTTTCCACCAACAACTGCCTATCAATTCTTCAATATTAACTTTTTGAACAGTAAGCAGCTGGGGCTAAGTTCAATAACAATTCATAAATGAAGAATAGAGGCTTCAGAAAGAAATCTCCAACTAGGTTCTGTGAAACTTTAACATCTTTATGAATTAATATAATAAAACTACCTTGCCAGGTTGCTGTGATAAAATGTAATATATACCAAATGAATCTTAGAGTGCCTGATAGTGTTTGACTCTTTGCAACCCCATGGACTGTAGCCCACCAGCCTCCCCCATCCATGGAATTTTCTAGGCAAGACTGGGTTGCCATTTCCTTCTCCAGGGGATCTTCTCGACCCAGGGATCGAACCCTAGTCTCCCGCATTGTGGGCAGACGCTTTACCATCTGAGCCACCAGGGAATCCTTCTGATAGTGTCACAGTGCTGTAATTAACTTTGGGATTGTGTTCCCCTGCCTTCTTTGCCACCTCACTAATCCTAGTGCTTTCCCTTAGAGATCCTGTGTGGTTTGCCATACTGTCATCCCTAGGCAACTGTGAATATAATAAAACTGTGAAACAATTTCTAGTTTTCTCTATCTCAATCCATGTCTGGTCTTGCAGTACTTCACCTATGGATAAAATGCAGGAGTAGAAAACTAAAGTACCATTCAAAATTAGACCATCCCTCTGTGATGTTCCTTTATTTAACTATCCTGGCAAGGATACCATTGGGTTATAGGATTACTTAATGGCACTTTCTCATCCTAACTCTCATTAACATTTCTGTAATCCTGTCCTCTTGTAACATGATTCTTCATTGCTTAGACTGGAATGATCAGAACCCAGGGCACCCCCCACCCAACTCCCAAATGCAAAAGTTCTTCCATGTTACCTGACACATGTTTTTAGGAAAGCTGAAATCTCCCAGGTTTCCCTGAGTCAGAGAAAAGAAAAGAGACAGGCTCAAGTATCAATAGTTAGAACAATAAAGTCACAGATTCACTCACTGATGGGAATTTCTGAGCTGTTTTACAGATGCTGTATCTGCCCTCAGGAAACCCCTTTTGCCTTGCCACCTTAGCAAAGCTCTATTGTAACTAACTTAAACCAGATACCCCCATGCTCTGTTCATCTCCAGCTCAAGTATACTTTTCACATCTTTTGATCACAAAATATCTTCCCTAACTTTTTGGCTCTTTCTGTAGATCTAAGAAGTAGAAAATAGTAAGTAATTAACAGATGACCAGATCTATTCCCTGGGCTTCCCAGGTGGTTTTAGTGTTAAAGAATCCACCTACCAATGTAGGAAATGCAAGAGGCACGGGTTCAATACCAAAGTGAGGAAGATCATTTGGAGTAGGAAATGGCAACCCACTCCAACATCCTTGCATCCCATGGACAGAGGAGCCTGACAGGCTACAGTCCATGGAGCCACAAATAGTCCAACTCAGCTGAGCAACTGAGCATAGATGTATTCCCTCGCTTCCCATTCAGTGAACTTGTGAACGAACTGTGTGAAAAAGAGAATATCTAGAGAAAGATCACAAGAGGTCCTCAAGTTTGCACGCAATGAGGAATGGCAGTGACTCTGAATCCGTATCTCAGTGATTAACTGAGATTACTTTCCCTTTTGCTTTTAAAATTTTCATGGTCAAGATGAATCTTTAGAGTTGGTTTTAGAAGAACATGCAGTCTGTCTTCTCCTCCAGTTTGCTGACGTTCTGATTAAAAGCAGCTTTACTTTCCACCAACAACTGCCTATCAATTCTTCAATATTAACTTTTTGAACAGTAAGCAGCTGGGGCTAAGTTCAATAACAATTCATAAATGAAGAATAGAGGCTTCAGAAAGAAATCTCCAACTAGGTTCTGTGAAACTTTAACATCTTTATGAATTAATATAATAAAACTACCTTGCCAGGTTGCTGTGATAAAATGTAATATATACCAAATGAATCTTAGAGTGCCTGATAGTGTTTGACTCTTTGCAACCCCATGGACTGTAGCCCACCAGCCTCCCCCATCCATGGAATTTTCTAGGCAAGACTGGGTTGCCATTTCCTTCTCCAGGGGATCTTCTCGACCCAGGGATCGAACCCTAGTCTCCCGCATTGTGGGCAGACGCTTTACCATCTGAGCCACCAGGGAATCCTTCTGATAGTGTCACAGTGCTGTAATTAACTTTGGGATTGTTCTCCTTCATAATGATTCCTTCTTCTCTTCTTTTACTGGATCCACTTTCTCTCTTTCATTTAAAAGATGAATCCAAGCAAAGTTTACGTATGTGTTCCTGTTAGGTAGTTAGACATTAGCAGCAAGGAGGTGACCAAGGTGAAAAGATTAGAAGTGATTAAATAAGTCACACCTCAACCATCTGGGGATCCTCCCCTGACATTACCAGCAAAGAGAGGTGACGGGGGCTAAAGACAGGAGGAGAATAGTCAAGCAACTCTCCATTGTTCTGTGGACCCTACCCTGACCTCACTAAGAACAAGCAAAACTATGGTCGGGTGGTGGGCAAATTATTGTTGAAGGGGGAGAACCATAGACCTTCCCCAGACTGCACATGTCCAGGCTAAACAGGCATATAACTTCTAGTAACCTAAACTCATTATACCATCATTATGGTAAAATCTGCATGTGGTTTTGCAGTCTCCTAACTGGACTTTTCTTACTGAATCAAGGGTAGGGGCATAGGCAATGATGAACTTGTTACAGAACTTGGGACAGTCAGTCAAATTAGGGTCCCTTGTCGCTCACCCATGATCACACCCACCTCCTTGCAAAAACAACTCCTTATAAACACTCTTAAACCTGTTTGGGAGGTCTAGTTTCACTTCACAGAAAGAGTCCATTCTCCCTCTGAGAGAGTGCTAAGTTGTCTCAATCATGTCCCACTCTGTGAGGCTCCTCTGTCCATGGGATTCTCCAGGCAGGGTTACTGGAGTGGGTTGCCTCCTCCAGGGGAAGGAATTGAACCCACTTCTCTTGCTGCTTCTGCACTGTAGGTGAATTCTTTACCTCTGAGCCCCTGGTGAAGCCCCTCTCTGAGGGTGCAACTGTGTTTTAATAAACTTTGATTTGTTCTTAAGCATGAAGTGGAAGTCTGCAATCTTTTGCTTGTGACCTAGAAGATGAGATCGCTGGTCTATGTCTTCCATTGACCTCCCCAGTTGACAAAATGCATGTCAACCTCATAATATTCTCACTGTCTTTTGCTTCTCCTTTTCCTCCCCTCCTTTGACCACACTGAGGAGTAAAGGAAAAAGAAGACAATGCTTTAATAAATTTGACAAATATGCCAAAAGTACCAAAATGATTTAAAGAACCATTAAAAAATGTGTTCTTAGTGAAAGAAACCAGGCAAAAGAACCGCATATGTTTTCCAGAATTTCCTTTTCAATTCACAGAAGGGCTTCTGATGGCCCCAGCTGAAACCACAACCTCAGGCAACTGAGATGATGCCAGCAGTTTGCTATTGTTTTGGAAAGGCCCTAGGGGCAGGCTGCAACTCCTCTGTGAGCTGACTTTGAAATCAAATAGCCACCATATGTTTGAAAACAGAAATTACCGGAGAATTGTGAGTTTGAACAAATATTGACTATGCCCTAGAGACAGTGCTTTTAACAGATCTCCAAAACTGGTCAGATATCTCTGTTGTCCACAGTGCTGCCTGCTTTTGTTAACAGTAGCTCTGGAAGAGGTGAGAATAGCCCTAAGTTAAAATGTCCCAGACCCTGCTATTTTACCTAAGTTCAGTGGTCCAAGGATAGATAAGCTTCAGTTTATTTTGTGGCTTTTTTCCCAATTGCCAGATGTCTGAAATGGTGGATTTTAGTTTTGATTTTATTATCCTTTTGTTCTATACAGAGGGAACATTCACCTACTTGCCCATTCCACCATTCCAGAATGACTAAATATTATTTTTGAGTGTATTATTAACTTCTTCTATATTTACTGATTACTCATCTATTTTTCTATCAAGGATGGAAATGTGTTAATTCTCTCACTATAATGGTAAATTTGCTTCCTTCCTTCCTTTTCTTAGTTCTGTCAATTTTTTCTTCATATTTTAAGTCTGTTATTATACTCAGAAGGCTTTATAATTGTTGGTCTTCCTGGGATGTGCTTTTAACAGATCTCCAAAACTGGTCAGATATCTCTGTTGTCCACAGTGCTGCCTGCTTTTGTTAACAGTAGCTCTGGAAGAGGTGAGAATAGCCCTAAGTTAAAATGTCCCAGACCCTGCTATTTTACCTAAGTTCAGTGGTCCAAGGATAGATAAGCTTCAGTTTATTTTGTGGCTTTTTTCCCAATTGCCAGATGTCTGAAATGGTGGATTTTAGTTTTGATTTTATTATCCTTTTGTTCTATACAGAGGGAACATTCACCTACTTGCCCATTCCACCATTCCAGAATGACTAAATATTATTTTTGAGTGTATTATTAACTTCTTCTATATTTACTGATTACTCATCTATTTTTCTATCAAGGATGGAAATGTGTTAATTCTCTCACTATAATGGTAAATTTGCTTCCTTCCTTCCTTTTCTTAGTTCTGTCAATTTTTTCTTCATATTTTAAGTCTGTTATTATACTCAGAAGGCTTTATAATTGTTGGTCTTCCTGGGAATTGAATTTTGACAGTTATATAGAGTTTTTCCCTTTTTCTAGTAATGTTTTTAACCTTAAAATCTTCATATCTATTATGAATATAGTTATGCCAACTTTAATTGATTATAACTTCCATAGCATACATTTTTTCATTATTTCACGTTTATGCATAATTAAGTCATGTTGTTTCCTTACAACAGGTTTCTGGATTTAAAAAAAAAAAAACTCTGACAGTTTTTCTATTTTAAGTGTAACATTTAGATCATTTACATTTATTGTCATTAAAATATCACAGTTATTTCTATCACAATTTTNGTTTATGCATAATTAAGTCATGTTGTTTCCTTACAACAGGTTTCTGGATTTAAAAAAAAAAAAAAAAAAACTCTGACAGTTTTTCTATTTTAAGTGTAACATTTAGATCATTTACATTTATTGTCATTAAAATATCACAGTTATTTCTATCACAATTTTTGTACTATTTCACCCTTTCTTAAAGTTTTTCCTTTCCAATCTTAATTTTCATTAAAAAAAATGTTTCTTACATTTCTCTCCATTAGTTTCCAGGTTATATACTTTATTTCTATTATTTTAGTATTTTGTTGTGCACATTCAACTTATCATAGCCACTAGTTAATGTTTGTATTTTTCTTGCTCTGAAATATTACAAAAATTATGGAACACTTCAACTACAATTAACAAAAGTAATGATTTTGTAATCATTTTATATCAGCCTTGTCACTTTTAACTGAACAATGTATTTTTGTCTTATACAGTCCATTTTTGTTAAGGTTTCCCTGGTGGCTCAGATGGTAAAGAATCCATTTGCAAGGCCTGAAGTCTGGGTTCGATCCCTGGGTTGGGAAGATCCCCAAGAGGAGTATGGCTACCCACTCCAGTATTCTTGACTGGAGAATACATATGGAGAGAGGAGCCTGGTGGGCTACAGTCCGTAGGATTGCAAAGAGTCAGACGTGACTGAGTGACTTTCACACACACACACACACACACACACACATACCCAAATAGTCACCATTTTCTTTGTGCTTCATTAGTTTCTGTTTCCCCAACATTCCCCCTAAATTGCTTTCCTTTTGTCTGAACTATAACCTTAACTTTTCCACTAGCATGTACTTGTTGGTAGAAAATTGTGCTTTTGTCTGAACAAATCTATCCTTTGCCCTTAATATATTGGTAGTACCATTCTTGGTCATCTGGTTTATTTTTTTTTGTTTGTTAAGACAACCATCATGCCAATTTTTATCCCTTTAAAAATATTCTTTCTTTTCTCTCTGGCTGTTTTAAAGATCTTTTCCATTTTGATGTCATACTGATTAACTATGATGTATCTTGATGGGGATTTTTTTCATTTGTCTTTTAAAAATTTTTTATTAATTTTTTTTTTGGGGGGGGGCTGCCTTGGGTCTTTGTTGCTGCTCATGGCTTTCTCTAGTTGCAGTAAGCAGAGGCTACTCTCTATTTGGGGTTGAGACATGGGCTCTAGAGCACAGACTTAGTAAATCTGGTGGACGGGCTCAGTTGCCCCACAGCATTTGTAGTTTTTCTGGACCAGGAATGGAACCCACATCCTCTCTATTGGCAGGAACATTACTAATCACTGGACCACGAAAGTGCCTTATTTGTGTTCCTTAGGATTTTTGGCTTCCTGAATCAATGAGGTTGACATTTTTTATAAATTCTTGACAATCTTTGTTATGAACGAAATTGTGTTTCACCAAATCCTTATGTTAAAGCCCTAGCCCCCAAAATAATGGTATTTGGAGGGGAACTTTGGGAAGTAATTAGGCTTAGATAAGGGCCATGAGGATGAGGCCCTCATGATGGGATTATTGCTCTTGTAATAAAAGACATCAAATATGCTTTCTTTATATCTTTCACTGCCACATGAGGACACAGCAGGAAAGTAGCTGCCTGCAAGCCAGGAAGAGAGCTCTCACCAGAAATTGAATTTGTTTCTGCTGTAAAGCTTAGACTATCTAGCTTCAAAATTGTGAGAAAGAAACTTCTATTGTTTAAGCTATCCAGTCAGTAGCATTTTGTTATAGTGGCCCAAGCTAAACATGGCAATTTTAAAATATAATTTCTTCAAATAGTTCTTCGCTCAAAAAATTTCCCTATATTCTTTTCTATTTTACATTTCTATGTTACTCTGCTATTCCATAAATATTTTTTCCCAAAATTTACCTTAGAGGTCAGTAAGTTTTTTAATCATTAATCCTGTGCAATATATTTATTTAAAATTTTATTTTTGGTTATATTAGTTTTCTATTCTAGAGGTTATATTTGATTATTAATACTTTATGAACTTGATTTACCTTTATTTTTTAGTTTCTGATCTTTTATTAGATGTGCAATTCCTTTAAAAATTTAAGTATATTAACAAATTGTTATTTTTTTCCATTTAATAGTCATAACATCTGTTTTCATTAATTTCTCCACCAACTTTTATTATTTCTTTTCTTCTGATTGATTTTTCCTCTTCTTTTTCTAAGTTCTTGAGATGGGAGCTTAGACTATAGATTTTAACTTTTCCTCTTTTATAAGATATGAATTTAACCCTATGAGTTTTCTTTTCGGCATTGCTTTTGCTGTGTACTACACACTGTAACATTATCTTTTTATTTTCTTTCAGTTACATACAGTTTAAAATAACAATTTAAAGTTCATCTTGGAACCATGATTATTTAGAAGTGATTTTTTGGTTTTATTTCTAAGTATTTCCATTTTCCTATTATCTTTATTGGCTTCTAGTTTGTTTCCATTGTTGCTGGGAATACACTCTATGTGACTTTTTAAAAAAATATTCAGATATTTTAACAGCAGAGAATATTATCCATCTTAGTATATGTTACATCATTATTTGAAAAGAATGTATTGTTCGGTGGAGGATTGTATTAAGTGTATTTGTTTATATATTGAGACACAAGTTTGGCATTTCATTTTTGTTTCCTATTTGCTCTCTATGTATTTTGTTTCAGTGTTTTCTTTAACAATGTCTTCCCTTATTTAGTCTTCCTTATAGTGATTTGTAGTGTGTCTCTTATAGTTTTCATAGTAGTTAACACAAGTATTACATATATAATATCACAGTCTACCTGTGTCATAATCTTGCCAGTTTAAATATAGAAAACCTACATCCTTCCTGTCTTGTTAATCTCATTTATAATATATTTTCTTAAACATTTTCTCTACATGTATTCAGAGCAACATCTAATGATGTTAAAATTTTTTGGTTCAAGCATCATATGCAATAGAAAAAACTCAAGAGAAGTCAAATCTACTATATTTACCTATATTTTTTATTGTTATTTTCTTTCTTCCTTCTTGATATGCCCAAAATTCTTTCTTTTATTGTTATCTTTCTGTTTAAAGAATATCCTTTTACCATTCTTTTGAAGTAAGTCTATTGGTGACAAATCTTAATTGTTTTTCATTTGAAAACTTCTTGAATTCTTCTTCATTCCTGATGAATATTTTCTCTGGGTAAAGGATCGTGTGCCCAGAGTATCCATTCTTTTCTTTCAGCACTTGAAAAATATTTTACAATCTTTTTTCTGGTCTCCATGGTTTCTAATGACAAACCTACATCATACAAATAGTTTTCCTTTGTAGGCCAAGGTGTCACTTCCCCTTACTTCTTTAGAAAATTTGTATTTGCCTTTAGCTTTCCTAAGTTTGACTATAATATGTTTTGGTGTGGGTTTCTTTGTGTACATTCTGTTTGCTTTTACCTACTTTCTTGATTCTCACCATTTATATCTGTTTTCAAATTTGGAGAATTTCACATTATTTCTTCAAGCATCTTTTCAGGCTCAATCTCTTTCTCTTCTTTGATTCCAATGATATATCCATGTCAGAGTTTTTAATATAATTCCACAGGTCTCTGAGGCTCTATCAATATTTTTCATGCTATTTTCTCTATTTGTTTTGCTCTTTAATTTTTAATTTCTATTACTCTATTTCCAGTTCACTGATATTTTTTTCTGCTCCTTTATTTTGTGATTGTGTTCATTTACTGAAAATTCTATTTGAGATATTATACTCTTCAGCTTTATAATTTCTGTTTGTCTCTTTTTATCTTCTCTTTCTTTGATTTTCTGTATATTGGCTGACACATTTCTTTTCTAATTTACTTCAAGCATGTTTGTAATTGTGCATTGAGACACTTTTTCCATAGTGCTTTTATATATTTATTAGATAATTCTAACACCTCTGTCATCTCAATGTTTATATCTATTAATTTTTTTCAATAAGTTTGAGATCTAGCAGAATCTTAGCATGATGAGTGATTTTCAATTGACTCTTTGTCATTTTTGTATTATGTCATGAAACTTTGGATTCTATTTATACTTTCTGTTTTAGCTGACTTTTTCTGACACAAGTCTGGCAGTGGAAGAAGATTGAAATCTCATTATTAATAGGAGGAGTTAGAAGTCCAGATTCTCCATGTGGATACGGAGGATACTTGAGGGGGAGGTATCTCATTACTGTTGGGTAGAAGTAAGAGTTCTGACTCTATGTGGTCTCCACTGACCCTGGGGTTGGTTGACCTCATAACTGCTGGGTAACACATGCACACACAACAATAAAAGTCTTCACTCTACACTGGGTTGCCTCTGACATCACTCCACTGGGAATGAATGTGATCCTCATTACTGCTGTGGGTGTAAGTCTAGACATCTACATGGTTTCTACTGACCATTAATGTGTGAGAGATTGTTAGCACCCAGTGAGAATGAAGGTTCTGGCTTTCTACTCATTCCTCTTTGACCCTACTCAGAGCAATTAGGGCACAGAGTCTCCAAAGGGTAGAAACCTGGGCTTCCCATGTGATCTGTGTTATCAAGGGTACAGGTGAGATTGTAATAGGGAAGAACAAATCTGACTCCATATTAGATCTGTTCCTTTTACTTTACACTCTGTGCTCTGTTTCCTGTGCTTAGTCATGCTGGCTCATGCCTTTGTAAAAGAATGTTGCACATAGCCTGAATATATAGAGTAGCCTATTCTTCAGACTCTGACCTTTAAGAGTCTATTCATATAGAGATAAAAATTTGCAGAACCAAAAGTAATATTTGTCCTGTTGGAGAACATCATGATCTGACTTGTGTGGACAGCTGCAAAAACAAAAGATTCCTACACCGAGAAGTTAACCGCAATTTATAATGCACCTCCCTCAACTTGCCTTTAAAAGTGCTTTGCTGAAACCCTTCAGGGATTTGGGGGCACAAAGTTCAGGGATTTGGGGGCACAAGTCACCTGTTTCCTTGTTTGTTCATGCAATAAACCTTTCTCTGGTCCAAACTCTGATGTTTCAGTTTGTTTGGCCTTCCTGTGTATCGTACATAGGAACTTACATTCAGTAAGAAGAACACGGTTTTCTTCTGTGGTGCTTGGCCGGAGTAGAGAAGTTGTTGTCCTAGGGTTTTCTATCTTGCTGAGCTACCACTTTCTTAGTCCTTGACTACAGAGTTCAAGATTTTATTGTTTCCTTTTTTCTCCTTTTTAGCCTGTGATCATTAGTACCTCTGGGTTGCTGGCTTCTTCCCCTAAAGGTCTGGCATAAGTGAGACAAATAAAAATTTCAAGGAATTCACCACCATATCATTCCTTGGATTTCAAGTTCCCTAGGAAGTCTGTCTTCTTCTATTCACTTTTTAGAATTTTCTTATGTTGGTTTTATATCTAATGTCCATAGATCAAATTGTACTCAGGAAAATAGGGAAATTTATATCCATTCAATTCTCCTGAAAGAAGTTTAAGCTTGAGCATTTTATGTACCTTATTTCAAATATTGAATTGTTATTTATATCTCTTTTTTAAATGCTTTCATAGGTTACCGTTGAGTTTGCAATATGTGTCTTAAACAGTCACAGTCTACCTTCAAATACTATAACCACTGCACATATAGAATAAAGGATTATTAGCAATTGACTCCAATCTCCTCCATCCTTTTTTGCCAATATTATTTTAATGTACTTTACCTTTGACATATTATATGAACATAACTTCTGTCTTTTTATACAGTTCATCAGGTTCTCACAGCAAGTGTACTGGAATGGTTTGCCATTTCTTCCTCCAGTGAATCACATTTAGTGAGAACTCTCCACTATGACCTGTCCATCTTGGGTGGCCCTAAATGGCATGACTCATAGCTTTATTGAGTTATGCAAGCCCCTTCACCATGACGAGACAGTGATCCATAAAGGTACACCCAATTAAAGGCAGAGTTCCAAAGAAGAACAAGGAGAAACAAGAAGGACTTTTTTAATGAACAATGAATAAAAATAGAGGAAAACAGCACAAAGGGAAAGACTAGAGATCTCTTCAGGAAAATTGGAAATATCAAGGGACTATTTTGCCCAAAGTTGGGCACAATAAAAGACAGAAATGGTAGAGACCTAGTAGACTGTCTCTTATACACATCTAGATGTGTATAAGAGACAAGTATATGTTACATCATTATTTGAAAAGAATGTATTGTTCGGTGGAGGATTGTATTAAGTGTATTTGTTTATATATTGAGACACAAGTTTGGCATTTCATTTTTGTTTCCTATTTGCTCTCTATGTATTTTGTTTCAGTGTTTTCTTTAACAATGTCTTCCCTTATTTAGTCTTCCATATAGTGATTTGTAGTGTGTCTCTTATAGTTTTCATAGTAGTTAACACAAGTATTACATATATAATATCACAGTCTACCTGTGTCATAATCTTGCCAGTTTAAATATAGAAAACCTACATCCTTCCTGTCTTGTTAATCTCATTTATAATATATTTTCTTAAACATTTTCTCTACATGTATTCAGAGCAACATCTAATGATGTTAAAATTTTTTGGTTCAAGCATCATATGCAATAGAAAAAACTCAAGAGAAGTCAAATCTACTATATTTACCTATATTTTTTATTGTTATTTTCTTTCTTCCTTCTTGATATGCCCAAAATTCTTTCTTTTATTGTTATCTTTCTGTTTAAAGAATATCCTTTTACCATTCTTTTGAAGTAAGTCTATTGGTGACAAATCTTAATTGTTTTTCATTTGAAAACTTCTTGAATTCTTCTTCATTCCTGATGAATATTTTCTCTGGGTAAAGGATCGTGTGCCCAGAGTATCCATTCTTTTCTTTCAGCACTTGAAAAATATTTTACAATCTTTTTTCTGGTCTCCATGGTTTCTAATGACAAACCTACATCATACAAATAGTTTTCCTTTGTAGGCCAAGGTGTCACTTCCCCTTACTTCTTTAGAAAATTTGTATTTGCCTTTAGCTTTCCTAAGTTTGACTATAATATGTTTTGGTGTGGGTTTCTTTGTGTACATTCTGTTTGCTTTTACCTACTTTCTTGATTCTCACCATTTATATCTGTTTTCAAATTTGGAGAATTTCACATTATTTCTTCAAGCATCTTTTCAGGCTCAATCTCTTTCTCTTCTTTGATTCCAATGATATATCCATGTCAGAGTTTTTAATATAATTCCACAGGTCTCTGAGGCTCTATCAATATTTTTCATGCTATTTTCTCTATTTGTTTTGCTCTTTAATTTTTAATTTCTATTACTCTATTTCCAGTTCACTGATATTTTTTTCTGCTCCTTTATTTTGTGATTGTGTTCATTTACTGAAAATTCTATTTGAGATATTATACTCTTCAGCTTTATAATTTCTGTTTGTCTCTTTTTATCTTCTCTTTCTTTGATTTTCTGTATATTGGCTGACACATTTCTTTTCTAATTTACTTCAAGCATGTTTGTAATTGTGCATTGAGACACTTTTTCCATAGTGCTTTTATATATTTATTAGATAATTCTAACACCTCTGTCATCTCAATGTTTATATCTATTAATTTTTTTCAATAAGTTTGAGATCTAGCAGAATCTTAGCATGATGAGTGATTTTCAATTGACTCTTTGTCATTTTTGTATTATGTCATGAAACTTTGGATTCTATTTATACTTTCTGTTTTAGCTGACTTTTTCTGACACAAGTCTGGCAGTGGAAGAAGATTGAAATCTCATTATTAATAGGAGGAGTTAGAAGTCCAGATTCTCCATGTGGATACGGAGGATACTTGAGGGGGAGGTATCTCATTACTGTTGGGTAGAAGTAAGAGTTCTGACTCTATGTGGTCTCCACTGACCCTGGGGTTGGTTGACCTCATAACTGCTGGGTAACACATGCACACACAACAATAAAAGTCTTCACTCTACACTGGGTTGCCTCTGACATCACTCCACTGGGAATGAATGTGATCCTCATTACTGCTGTGGGTGTAAGTCTAGACATCTACATGGTTTCTACTGACCATTAATGTGTGAGAGATTGTTAGCACCCAGTGAGAATGAAGGTTCTGGCTTTCTACTCATTCCTCTTTGACCCTACTCAGAGCAATTAGGGCACAGAGTCTCCAAAGGGTAGAAACCTGGGCTTCCCATGTGATCTGTGTTATCAAGGGTACAGGTGAGATTGTAATAGGGAAGAACAAATCTGACTCCATATTAGATCTGTTCCTTTTACTTTACACTCTGTGCTCTGTTTCCTGTGCTTAGTCATGCTGGCTCATGCCTTTGTAAAAGAATGTTGCACATAGCCTGAATATATAGAGTAGCCTATTCTTCAGACTCTGACCTTTAAGAGTCTATTCATATAGAGATAAAAATTTGCAGAACCAAAAGTAATATTTGTCCTGTTGGAGAACATCATGATCTGACTTGTGTGGACAGCTGCAAAAACAAAGGATTCCTACACCGAGAAGTTAACCGCAATTTATAATGCACCTCCCTCAACTTGCCTTTAAAAGTGCTTTGCTGAAACCCTTCAAGGAGTTCAGGGATTTGGGGGCACAAGTCACCTGTTTCCTTGTTTGTTCATGCAATAAACCTTTCTCTGGTCCAAACTCTGATGTTTCAGTTTGTTTGGCCTTCCTGTGTATCGTACATAGGAACTTACATTCAGTAAGAAGAACATGGTTTTCTTCTGTGGTGCTTGGCCGGAGTAGAGAAGTTGTTGTCCTAGGGTTTTCTATCTTGCTGAGCTACCACTTTCTTAGTCCTTGACTACAGAGTTCAAGATTTTATTGTTTCCTTTTTTCTCCTTTTTAGCCTGTGATCATTAGTACCTCTGGGTTGCTGGCTTCTTCCCCTAAAGGTCTGGCATAAGTGAGACAAATAAAAATTTCAAGGAATTCACCACCATATCATTCCTTGGATTTCAAGTTCCCTAGGAAGTCTGTCTTCTTCTATTCACTTTTTAGAATTTTCTTATGTTGGTTTTATATCTAATGTCCATAGATCAAATTGTACTCAGGAAAATAGGGAAATTTATATCCATTCAATTTTCCTGAAAGAAGTTTAAGCTTGAGCATTTTATGTACCTTATTTCAAATATTGAATTGTTATTTATATCTCTTTTTTAAATGCTTTCATAGGTTACCGTTGAGTTTGCAATATGTGTCTTAAACAGTCACAGTCTACCTTCAAATACTATAACCACTGCACATATAGAATAAAGGATTATTAGCAATTGACTCCAATCTCCTCCATCCTTTTTTGCCAATATTATTTTAATGTACTTTACCTTTGACATATTATATGAACATAACTTCTGTCTTTTTATACAGTTCATCAGGTTCTCACAGCAAGTGTACTGGAATGGTTTGCCATTTCTTCCTCCAGTGAATCACATTTAGTGAGAACTCTCCACTATGACCTGTCCATCTTGGGTGGCCCTAAATGGCATGACTCATAGCTTTATTGAGTTATGCAAGCCCCTTCACCATGACGAGACAGTGATCCATAAAGGTACACCCAATTAAAGGCAGAGTTCCAAAGAAGAACAAGGAGAAACAAGAAGGACTTTTTTAATGAACAATGAATAAAAATAGAGGAAAACAGCACAAAGGGAAAGACTAGAGATCTCTTCAGGAAAATTGGAAATATCAAGGGACTATTTTGCCCAAAGTTGGGCACAATAAAAGACAGAAATGGTAGAGACCTAGTAGATGTAGAAGAGATGAAGAAGAGATGGAAAGAATACATGGAAGAACTATACAAAAAAGATCTTAATGAACCAGATAACCATGATAGTGTGGTCAGTCATTCTGAGCCAGACATTCTGGAGTGTGAAGTCATGTAGGCCTTAGGAAGCACTGTTGTCAATAAAGCTAGTGAATGTGATGGGATTCCAGTAGAGCTATTCAAAACCCTAAAAGATAATGCTATTAAAGTGTTGTACTCAATATGTCAGCAAATCTGGAAGACCAACCAGTGGCCAAAGGACTGGAAAAAATCAATCCTCATCTTAATTCCCAAGAAGGGCAGTACTAAAGAATGTTCACGCCATGGGACAATTACACTTATCTCCCATGCTAGAAAGGTCATGCTTAGAGTCTTGCATGCTAGGCTTCAGCATTTTGTGAACCAAGAACTTCCAGATGTCCAAGCTGGGTTTAGAAAAGGCACAAGAACCAAAGATCAAATTGACAACATTCACTGGATCATGGAGAAAGCAAGGGAATTTCAGAAAAGCATCTAGCTCTGTTTCATCAACTACACTAAAGTTTTTGACTGTGTGGATCATAACAAACAGTGGCAAGCTCTTAAAGAGATGGGAATATCTTATCTGTCTCCTGAGGAACCTGTATGTGGGTCAAGAAGCAACAGTTAGAACCCTATATGGAACAACTGACTGGTTCAGGATAGAGAAAGGAGTACAGCAAGGTTGTCTGCTGTCACCCTGTTTGTTTAACCTATATGCTGAGGACATCATGAGAAATTCTTGGCTGGGTGAGTTACAAACTGGAATCAAGATAGGCAGAAGAAACATTAACAGCCTCAGATATGCAGATGATACCACTCTAATGGTGGAAAGCAAAGAGGAACTAAAGAAACTCTTGATGAGGGTGAAAGACAAGAGTGAAAAAGCTGGCTTAAGATTAAAATTTTTTTTAAAAAAGGAACCACAGGAAGATGGTGGAGGGATAGGAAGGCAGACCACTTTCTCCTGCACAAATTCATCAAAAGAACACTTAAACGCTGAGTAAATTCCACAAAACAACTTCTGAATGCCAGCAGAGGACATCAGGTACCCAGAAAAGCAGCCCATTGTCAAAAGGAGGTAGGAAAAAATATAAAAGACAAAAAAAGAGGCAAAAGAGTTAGGGACAGAGCTCTGTTCTGGGAAGGGAGTCTTAAAAAGAGAGAAGTTTCCAAACACCAGGAAACACTCTCACTGCTGAGCCTGTGGCAAGCCTTGGAAGCAAAGAGGGCAGCATAACAGGGAGGAAAATTAAATAAATAATTAAACCCCAATGGTAACTCCCCAGTGGAGAAGCAGCGCAGACACCTGCACCAGCCACTAGCAAGCGGGGGCTGGGCAGTGAGGCACGGGCTGCATTGCTTAGAGTAAGGACCGGGCCTGAATACCCCTAGGACAATCTGAGTGAACTAACTTGGGATAGCAAACCAGACTGTGAAATAGCTACCATGCGAAAAGTCCTGACAAGACAGCGCCAAGCCCACACACAGAACAAAGGACTGAACAGAACTAGCCATCTGCAGACCATCTCCCTCTGGTGACAGGCAGCCAGAGTTGTAAGGTGGCAATCGCAGCCCCAGAAAGACATTATCTACAAAACTGCAAGTAGGCTTCTTTGTTAACTAAGACTTCTTGGGGTTCTTGATGGTAAACATCCACCTGAGAAGGTGCGCCTGCTGTACACCCAGAAAATCAAGCAGCAGGGACAGGGGAGGCGATAAGTCACAGTGACGGCGCTCTCCAAACACGTCATTACCTGAGCTGCTCGGACCTGGGAAGGGCACAAAAAGCAGGCCCAACTGAGTCTGCACCTCTGAGGACTACCCGAGTGCCTGAACCTGAGTGGCTTAGACCTGGGAAGTGCATGAAGCTCAGGGCTGGCCTCAGATGGTTCCTGGTGGAGCAACCTANGACCTGGGAAGGGCACAAAAAGCAGGCCCAACTGAGTCTGCACCTCTGAGGACTACCCGAGTGCCTGAACCTGAGTGGCTTAGACCTGGGAAGTGCATGAAGCCCAGGGCTGGCCTCAGATGGTTCCTGGTGGAGCAACCTACAGCCTGAGCAGTGTGGGCAGGGAGGGTACATGCACCGTGAGCAGGGGCAGGCCCACTGTAGCTGAGACACTGTGAGCACACACCTGTTTGCAGCGTTCCTCCCTCCCCACAGCACGACTGAACAAGTGAGCCTAAAAAAAGTGTCCACTGCTGCCCCCCTTATGATGGTTCCTGGTGGAGCAACCTACAGCCTGAGCAGTGTGGGCAGGGAGGGTACATGCACCGTGAGCAGGGGCAGGCCCACTGTAGCTGAGACACTGTGAGCACACACCTGTTTGCAGCGTTCCTCCCTCCCCACAGCACGACTGAACAAGTGAGCCTAAAAAAAGTGTCCACTGCTGCCCCCCTTATGTTTGGGTGGAAATCAGACACTGAAGAGACCAGTAAACAGAAGAAGCTAAAACAGAGAGAACCGCCTTGGAAGTGACAGGTGCAATAGATTAAAACCCTGTAGTTAGTACCGACTACATAGGAAGGGGCCTATAGATCTTGAGAAACATAAGCCAGACCAAGGAACGATCCAGAAATGAACTGTCCCTACACTGCCCACAATACCAGAGAAAGTCCTAGATATATTTTTATTATTTTTATGATCATTCTTTTTTAATTTTTTTTTAAATTTTTAAATCCTCTATTACTCCTTTAATTTTCATTTTTATAATCTACTATTACTTTGTTAAAAAAAACATTTTTTAAAGCAAACTTCATAGAAT
>SJYX01024863.1:128345-167213 GCA_006410675.1 Oreotragus oreotragus
AAAAAAAAAAAAAATGCTAACTATTGATAATCTTTTTACTTTAAACAATCACTCTTTAGAACAATTAAAATACAAAAAAATTAAATTTTATTTACCTTAATTATGTCACTAAGATCTCTCTTCCTTTTCTTTGTGTAGATGAAAGGTTCTTTTGGTGACATAGTCTTTCTGCCTGTATAACTTTCTTTGAATATTTCTTAAAGAACAAGGATACTGGCAATGAATATTTTTCTGTTGTTTTAACATAACATTTATCTTTTATATTCCAGAGATATATTTGCTGGTGGAGAGGGCACCTCCCTACACACTCCTTTAAAGGTATTACTCCAAGATCTTCTGATTTTCATAAGTTTTAACAAAAGTTATAAATAATTTTCTTTGTAATTCTTATCTTTATTACTCTATATTTTTTTCAGATTGCTTTCCAGATTTTCATATTTCTCTTTAGTTTTCAAGAATTTTATTAAGATATGTAGTGTGTGAGTGTGTGTATGTGTGAGAGAGAGAGTGTGAGTGTCTGGGTAGATGGGGAAAGATTTATTTTGTTTAGTCTTATGTAAGATTTTTGGCTCTATTGTTTAGTATATCAATCTCTTACAGTGTTTTTATGTCTATCATTTATATTTTATGTTGTATTGTACTTTCTTTCTGCTAAAGTCCTATACCTCTTTATTCATATTATACACCTTTTCCACTAAAGCCTTTAACATCTTAATAAGAATTATTTCTATTTCCCATCCAAATGTTTGAATAACACTATAATATTTGACTCTTATTCTGTTGATGATTTTATCCTTTGCCAGTGTTTTTATTTTCCTGTTCATTTGTATGCTTCATAAAGTGTCTGGGTAGATGGGGAAAGATTTATTTTGTTTAGTCTTATGTAAGATTTTTGGCTCTATTGTTTAGTATGTCAATCTCTTACAGTGTTTTTATGTCTATCATTTATATTTTATGTTGTATTGTACTTTCTTTCTGCTAAAATCCTATACCTCTTTATTCATATTATACACCTTTTCCACTAAAGCCTTTAACATCTTAATAAGAATTATTTATATTTCCCATCCAAATGTTTGAATAACACTATAATATTTGACTCTTATTCTGTTGATGATTTTATCCTTTGCCAGTGTTTTTATTTTCCTGTTCATTTGTATGCTTCATAATTTGTGGTTAAAAGAGATATAACTTTTGCAAAGCAGTGGAGACTGAGTTAAATCTTATTTATTCTTGGGAATGGACTTTCCTTTCTTCATTCTCTGGATGGAGCATTGAATAAATATAGTTAAGCACTGAGTTGAGTTTTGGCTTTTCTGTTATTATGGTTTTACTCAGAATATAACCAGTTTTCAAATTCTTCCAACATTACCTCTGTTTAGAGTAAGGGCTAGAGGATTATTTTTAATGCTGCTCAATTCTCCATTTAAATTTTCTCTTCATTCCTGTGTCACAAAGAGGGTATTGCTTCAAACTTCTAGCCCTTCCCAAGCAGTATTTTGGATAGCCCTTACTTGTTCTTTCACATTTGCTAGCTTTGTGGTGGAAGCTGGTGTCTCTTGAATGAGAAGGTCTTCACTCCTGTTCTGGTTTGGCCTCAGTCTTAGGTGATAAGTCCCTGAGTAAGCATATGTAAGCCTTTCTCAGTGATCCTGCTCTGCCACTAGTGACAGGGGATGTTTAATGATCTGGCCATCTGTCCCTAGGATGTTATTCTGCCCCTTCTCAAGGACAGAAGAAGTTTTGTTTGTCTTTTTCTTTTCACTAGTATTGATAGGTGTTTATCTGTGCCCTGAAAATGACAGACTTCATTGCTCTTTTCCCAGTTGTCTAAGGCTTTTCTCTGCAGAGATATAGGCAAGTCTTCCCCACAACAGCTGTGGTTCCCCTTCCCCAGGTCTTCATCAGAAGAGATGCTTTTTGGAGTCTCTTGCAATGCCCACAACATTTCTCATGAGTAACTCATGTTGTCATTAGAGAAGAGCATACACAAGTTTGAATTAATTTCTCTTGTGCTGAAATTTCCAGGATTTCTATACTTTTATGATAACCCAAAGTGAGCCTTTATCTATTGATTTACATTTATTAAAAATTATTCTTCACTGTTGGTGGGAATGTAAATTGATACAGCCACTAAGGAAGACAGTATGGAGATTTCTTTAAAAAAAAAAAGTAGGACTGAAACTACCATTTGACCCAGCAATCCCGCTACAAGGCATATACCTTAAGGAAACCAAAATAGAAAAAAGACACATGCACCTCAATGTTCATTGCACACAATTTACAGTAGCTTGCACGTGGAAGCAGTCTAGGTGTCCATCAATAGATGAATGGATAAATAAGATCTGGTACATACATACAATGGAATATTACTCAGTCATAAAAAGGAACACAATTGAGTCAGTTCTAATGAGGTGGATAAATCTAGAGCCTATTGTACAAAGTGAAGTAAGTCAGAAAGAGAAACAAATATATATTAATGCATATATACAGAATCTAGAAAGATAGTACTGATAAACCTATTTGCAGGGCAGCAATGGATATACCTTTTCATACTGTTATGACACCACCCTTATGGCAGAAAATGAAGAGGAACTAAAAAGCCTCTTAATAAAAGTGAAAGAGGAGAGTGAAAAAGTTGGCTTAAAGTTCAACATTCAGAAAACGAAGATCATGGCATCTAGTCCCACCACTTCATGGGAAATAGAAGGGGAAACAGTCGGAAACAGTGTCAGACACGTGTAAAATATTTGTAAACTCACTAGGGCAAACTGAGAAACTGTTAATGGGCCAGAAGTAACCAATCTAGGGATCTAATTATTATAGGCCCTGGCTGGGTGCACTCCTGTCTAAGTGTTTCCATCTTACCACACTTAAAAGTTATGCTTAAGTGACATATATCTGTTGGAAATTTTGAATTTATAAAACAACATCTTTCTGAGGAACTCCTTCCACAGGAAGATTTTTTTTTTCTTAATGGCTTATATGATTATTGTGTCTTTTCTTAAAAAATGGTTGGCTGAGAAAATGCACAAAGTGAAAATTGATAATTATGCTTTATTAGGCAGACTTTTGGAGAAGGCAATGGCACTCCACTCCAGTACTCTTGCCTGAAAAATCCCATAGACAGAGGAGCTTGGTAAGCTTCAGTCCATGGGGTCGCGAAGAGTCGGACACTACTGAACGACTTCAATTTCACTTTTCACTTTCATACATTGGAGAAGGAAATGGCAACCCACTCCAGCGTTCTTGCCTAGAGAATCCCAGGACGGGGGAGTCTGATAGGCTGCCACCTATGGAGTCGCACAGAGTCAGACATGACTGAAGCAACTTAGCAGCAGCAGCAGGCAGACTTTGGGCTCAGCTGGTAAAGAACCCACCTGCTATGCAGGAGACCCTGGTTTGATTCTTGGGTTGGGATGTTCCCCTGGAGAAGGGATAGGCTACCCGCTCTGGTTTTCTTGAACATCTCTGGTGGCTAGGTGTTAAAGAATCTACCTGCAATATGGGAGACCTGGACTCGATTCCTGGATTGGGAAGATTCTCTGGAGGAGGGCAGGGCAACTCACTCTAGTATTCTTTCCTGGAGAATTCCATGTAAGAGGCTACAGTCCATGGGGCTGCAAAGAGTCGGACACAACTGAGCAACTAAGCACAACATGGCACAGACAGATTTTACTGAGAAATTAAGCCTGGATACAGCCTCTCATATAGCTTTGAGGGACTATTTCAAATAGGCAAGGAGAGGGCTAGGATATATAGGAATTTTTGCCAAAACTAACCTAAGTAAAAGTAATTGAACATCAAAAGATTACTGCTGGTTAAAGAAAATCAAGAAGTCTCAAGTTAATGAATTTAGCATTTTTCTATGTATGAGATGATGCAAGAGTGTGAGTTCATTGAAATTATTCCTTTGATATGTGCTTTAGCTACCTAGAGCCAGTATCCTGATTTTTTTTTTTTAATTCTGAATTTTCTTCAGTGTGTACCACTGGGCCAATACAGTGGTTAGCTGCTTTATGACCACATCCTTTGTTTACTGAATCCCAAAGAACATTTTCTGTCCACATGAGGAAGCACTAACATTCATTCTCTTCTTGAAAGAGTGTCCTTCTGATCTTTTGAGTTAGTTGATTTCTCTGTAAACTCAGCTCTCTAATGTGTACAAGATTATGATTTTGTATATTACCCAATGTTTTGTTGTTGTTATAAGGGTGAGAATGATGGTCGATAAAACTTTCCATATCCTAAGATTAAGTTGAAAGTTGCAGGGATATTTTAAGGTAAATTGTGCAATGGCATATGTAGCTCTAAAATATAAAGATATACTTTAGCCAAGATTTGGAATTGCTAAGTAATTAAATATGAGTATAATGATAATTCAGTCCTTAGTTATGTGAAGTTTAATGAATATGGAATAGTATGCTTTAGATCATTTCACAGTAACTACAATATTCTCTTTGTATTAAATGAATGCTCCATATATCAGAACTCTAAGACCATCTCACAAGAGGGAAGTTACACAATTCAAAATATATACATCTCTTCTGGTGTCTTTCTGAATAGCACAGGAAAATGAATCAAAAATATATATAATTAATTTTTTAAAAGGTGCTGCCAGACATTGGAAGAATAAGCTGTCTCTATTTGCTAGCTAAATTCCTGAAATTGAAATAAATATTTTAGTCATATACAAAGCTAAAAGACAGAACTAACTTGCCAGACTTTTCTCTAAAGTAAGTAAATGAATCTACTTTCATTTACAACTCTACAAAACGCTTCCCTAAATTTCAGGAATTATTGTATCCATTGACACAAGAAGGAAAACCATTTGGGATTTACTTTCATAACCCTGGGAGTTTTAGTTTCTTCTAACAGAAACACTATTTCTATTCTAGCAAAAGATATATAGTACAATTATATCCTCAAATATAACCAAAATGAGTGAATTTTATAAGAGGAGGATAAAGTGAGATGTGTTTCCAATAAAACACTGACCAATCCCAGATTTTAACTAACATTTAGTATCATCAGTGTTCTCCTTCCAAATCAGCGTGCATGTATCCTTGAATAGTTCTTGCCCTCAGAGTTACCTAGATATTGTTACAGGAAAACAGAAAAAGAAGAGTGGAGTAAGATTGCTAAAACCTTTACTTTCTTTTTGCTTTTTTTTTTTTTTTTCTTTTTGCTTTAACTGTGAGAGAAGCAGCTATTTTTATCTTGATGATTTATTTATGAAACATAAGAAAGAAGCCTGGAGTGGAACATTCTTCTGAACTAGTTATGAGCATCAAGGCAAAAAGGATGCTTTGCTTAAAATAAAAAACCGACCCTACTAGTGCCCTGATTGTGAATCATGGCTTTTGTGACTGATGTTGTTGTTTGAAATGATT
Organism: Oreotragus oreotragus; assembly: GCA_006410675.1. Taxonomy (NCBI): domain Eukaryota; kingdom Metazoa; phylum Chordata; class Mammalia; order Artiodactyla; family Bovidae; genus Oreotragus; species Oreotragus oreotragus. Next base: position 133,736 of record SJYX01024863.1, read on the forward strand.
TCCTTTCTTGATTAGCTTTCATTCTCACCTGTTCTATACTGCCTGGTCCCTGCTGAGCTAACCCTGAGAATAAAGGTGTTTCTGTGAAATTTTCAATTCTGTTCCCTGCCACTTGGAGTTCAAAGTTTGTCTGAACTCCATGAGCTTTCTCAATTCACATGCAACTTTTGGGCCTTTGAAATTTGCCCAGTAAGAACAAAGTTGTGGCCAGTATTAGATGAAAATCCTAGGATAATTGTGGAATCTTGTAAAATCCACTGTATACAGCATATGTCACAAATGGAGCAGGAAGAACCCCAACTGATATCCACAACCCCTGGAGGTTGCTCTGTCCTCAGTCCAGAATGTACTAAAGATAAAACATCTCTTATTTACATGTCTTTGCTGATTGGTTCTTTATGTGTCTGAGTACTGTATTCTGAAATTGAATAGATTAATTTCTTATTTAGTAAAGCACCTCAGTGAGTTTCGAGATAGAAAATGGCCTTGTCTAGAGATAGAAAACTATTCTGTTAAATAGGTTAACAAGCATATGCACGTCTTTCTTTATAACCTGGAGGAAGAGGAGAGTGGGAATCTAGTAATATGAAAAGAGATTGGGCCTGAGGAATAAATATGTAATATCTGAAGTACCTTGATGAAAAGGGAAGTCTAGTATTCAGTTTGGTGTTTTTTCTTATCATATATTGTTACACAATTCCCCAAACTCCATTACCCCTAAATCCTCAATTATTATCTCCTATACAATGTTATATATGGTAAATCTTGATATGATGTTAGATATGGGTGGATGAAGGAAAGAGAGACCATATTAATGGAAGAATAAAGCACAATGGTAAGAAACACTACAAGCAGTAGCTAAAGAAACAGTCAGACTTAAGGGATTCTGCTTTAGCTTCTGTTATTTTTAATTTGACAAACAAGAAAAAAGAGATCATTGGATGGATAGCTGATGTTCATGCTCAGAATCACACAACACATCAGTTTTCTTACAACAGTTAAAGGCAGTAAGACTGGAAGGAGTTATTAGTCAGACCCTAATAGCTGTGGCAAATTCAAATGTCTCCAAAAATATTTGAAATTCAAATGAAAGGTGAATAACTATCTAAGGATTGCCTGTGTGCATTTTAAGTCACTTCAGTCATGTCCAGTTTTTTGCAATCCCTATGGACAGTAGCTCACCAGGCTCCTCTGTCCATGAGATTCTCCAGGCAAGACTAATGGAGTGGGTTGCCATCCCCTTCTCCTAGGGATCTTCCTGACCAAGGAATTGAACCCACGTCTTCTGCGGCTCCTGAATTGCAGATGGATTCTTTACCGCTGAGCCACCAAGGAAACCCAATTAAGGATTAAATGGGTCAACTTAGGAATTAGCTGGGCAAACAAGGCAACATGAAGTTTGCACATGCTCACTTTTACTGATTTACAACTGGTCTTTGAAGAGATTCTTTCTTGAGTGTCCATAAAACCTTTTTTTTTTTTTTAAAGAATTCCGTTGTTTGCAGAGAGTATCATTTATATATGCTTAATCTTCCTCTTGAAACATCAAGACATTAGCTTCATCTAATGCATAATCAATTATTTAATCAGTGGTCTCTTAATACAGATGTGTTGCACTTGAGGTATGTCTTTTTTTTTGAGGTATGTCTCAATGATCTATTACTAATTATTATTAAATATATAAGTTCATGAATGGAGTAACATTTTGCAAACTAAAATGGATTCAGGTTTATCGTATAAAAGAAATTCTATATCTTACATTCTAAGATTTAATTGAAGTAAAATGTGTGAAAATAAAGTTAGTTCAAAGAGCTAACCTGGCTCTGTCAATTGGACCACAATACACATATGACTATAATCTTGTGTATGGCATGATACAAATAAATGCAGAGGTGTTCTGTCATTGATTTGATTTTATATTGTTTTCTCAACTGTGATTTTTAGTAACTTGAAGCCCATACAATATGCAAAATTAACTTTTTTCAAGCCCACCTGTTCTTCATACAAAATTTTCACTTTTGTTGACATATAGGTCATGTGCATAAACTTTAAGTAGATGATTTTATTGTGGGGTGGGGTATTTTTTATAACAATGAAAACTCACCATAGGTCAACACTCTCTAACAAGAAAAGTGAAATATTTGCTTAAACATAGAAAGCAAATTTTATAACTTGAAATAGTTTTCCAAAAACCCTATTTAGTATTATTTTAACCAAATAATGGGCTTTCCTGGTGGCTCAGACAGAAAAGAGTTTGCCTTTCTATGCAGGAGACTGGGTTTGATCCTGGGTAAAGAAGATTCCCTGGAGAAGGGAATGGCAACCTACTCCACTATTCTTGCCTGGAGAATTTCATGAACAGAGGAGTCTGTCAGTCTATGGCCTATGGGGTCACAAAGACTCGGACACAACTGAGCAACACTAAGCAAATAATACTTAATTCAATAACAGCAAACTCGAACTGCCATTTTGGGGGTTTTTTCTTTTGTTTGCTGTGGATTTATCACAACCAGGATACTTACAACCATGATTATTAAATAAAAAATTTCTTTTCAAATAAGTATTCTATTCTGGGTGTCCCTGGTGGCTCAGTGGTAGAGACACCACCTGCCAATAAGGAGACCAGGATTCGTTCCCTGGGTCAGGAATATCCCCCGCAGAAGGAAATGGCAACCTACTCTAGTATTCTTGCCAGGAAAACCTCATGGAGAGAGAAGCTTGGCAAGCTTGCAGAGTCAGACACAGCTTAGCGACTAAACCACAGCAACTCTATACTTGTAGTTTCAAGTAAAGGAAAGTTTAATTATTTTTTTTCTGACCTATGGCAAATAAATCAGGAAACTTTAGAGGCAATGCAATGGAATAGAAAGAACCAGGGCTCTGGAATGCACAGACACAAGTAAATATTGACTCCCCAGCTTTCCAGATTGACCACCTGTGATTTTAATAAAGATTTTTCAGAATCATTTTTTCATCTGAAAGATCAAGAGAATAATACTATGGCACACATATGGAGTGAAGTTGACTCACATGAAACGTCCAGCAGGGTGCCTTGGAAATAGGCGTCATCTCACAAATACCAAAGTTTCTCCTCTTGAACTTTACCTTTGAACATATCAAACAATAAACATATCACTACTTGTTCAAAGGCATAGTAGCATATTGGTCAAGAGAAGTGGGTATAGGGCCAGGGTTCTGGGGTTCACAGATGGTTTAAATATTTGCTTCCCATTAGACCCTGGACTAATTACTTAACTTCACCATGCTCTAGTTTATTTACCTGTTAAACAGGGTAAATAAAAGTATCTACTGCATACAGTGTTATGACAAATCAATGAACCCATTTAGAACTTTTACAAAAATATTTGGAACATATTAATTAGTCAATAAATTATAAGTATAGTTTTTGTTGTTAACTATTCATAATGTGTGCAGCCCTACAGTGAGACCTGATGTGACATGGAAAATTCAGATATACTCAAGGTATTAGTAAGATAAAAACAATTTTAAAGAAAATGCACAGATTTCTAATGAGAATGAAATGCTTTAAAGCATTTTTGATACCTTGAAAATACCTTGTTGATAAGCTGGCAATTTTAATCTATTATTATAATAAATATTTTACCATCATAATTCTAAGTATGCTCAATATAAATATAATAAGACAGTGGTTTTAAAACTATTTTGTTATTTAAAGTTCTAATGAATTCATTACTCCAAATGGACTAATTTCTACATTAGTGCAAATTTACTTAAATTGGCCTTCCTTGTGATATTCTTTAATTCAATAGACTCTTCATTGCAGAAGGAAACCCCAATTATTGAAGTTATATTGTGACCAAACACACAAATACAACCAAGAGATGAGGATTTGCCAATGTGTTTTCCATTCAGGTTAAATGACTTGGGGTTCCAGTGCAGTAAAATTCTTCTTTAAGCACAACTGTGTTGCCAATATTCTCTCATAGAATGAAAAATGAGTATCCCAGCCAACTCTGGTCTGAAAACTAAATTAGAAATGAACTTAGAAGAATAGAATTTTTCACCTTCATTTCTATAGAAAAATAAGATCTTAATATGAATTAGAGCCTAGAAAACAAATATTGATAAGGTCCTTTTATCCATACAAGCAAGTACTATTAAAAACAATCACTCATCTTAGTATAAAATGTAATGTTAGCACTTTCAATCCAGAGGCCAATTTTATCTTTGATTTTTTGAAAATCATCATCAGAAGTAGGACGAGCATCCAATTATGGAGGTGCTTTCCAAAAGAGCACTAACAACCCCCATGTGCACCTCTGATTTTACCAAATTCATGTAACATTTTATCATAAAGTCATATCTGCTTGCCTTATAACTTTTTAACAAATACTGGAAAGAACACCCCAGATCTAGAGTCGGATCTGCGTTCAAGTGTTAACTTTCTGGTGGAATCACTGAAATTAAGCAAGAAGGAAGAATGAGAGGAAAAGAAAAGAAACCTCATTAGAGTAAATGGTAAACATAGAAGAAAATCTATCAAAGCGAATTGTCAAGAAAGAGAAGGTAAGGGTTAAGACAGAGACATGTTAATTTAACCTGCAGTATCTGAGCATGTACCTCATGAAAAATTAGTCATAGCAGAAATGGATCCATAGTCTGATTATCACTGATGCTAGAGAAAGATAAGTCCTTTCATTTAAAGTATCCATGTTGTCTTCAATAGCTTGCCATTCTGCTTCAAAGGAGGAGAGCAGAAAAAAATAGACAAAAGACTGTTCCCTCCAGGATCAGAGAAATGCAAACTGATAGAAAGTTCAAGTATATATAAACTGTTTGGTATCATTCAATTGATACCAGGCTTGAGAACCGAGAACAAACTGCTTTCCAAGTGTTCCAAATATTAGGCAACAGACCCAGATGCTGAAGCCATGGAGAAATTGTTATTTATGGAGAAATATTAATGGTTCACAAATCTTGAATACCTACTTTGACCATACATTGCACTTGGTGCTTGATTTGTAATATAGGGGAAAATTTGTACTTTGATGGACCATGCCTTATCTAGAACACATCATTTCATTTTCTGGTTTTGATTTTATCAGAGCTATTTTACAAGTCTCCAATTTATGGATAGCTGATAGCAATGAAAAATAGCTTCTTCACACAGTTATTAACTTTTTGCAGCAAAAGTTTAACTGACTTAAGGTGAGAAGAGCTAGTTTGACCTTCATTTTTATATTGATTTCATTTTTCATTTTGTATTTATTTATATATATATATCCTTTTAATTCTTCTTTAAGTTGGTTGAAACATCTTACCTATTTAACTCATTTAAGTAATAATAAGTTAAATAATATCTTTATTATTATTAACATCCTTTTTACCGACATATAAGTCATTTTTCTGAGTTTTTGAAAATTAGTCTGAGATCAAAGAAAACCTAGACATACACTTTCTAGCCCCATCACCCTATAGGTAAGTAAACTAATTCCCAAAGTGATTAAATGACTTTTTTGAAGTTGCATAGCTAGTTATTGGCAGAGCTAAAACCAGAGCCAAGTCCTTTCTCCATATTGTTTCCCCACTACATTGAAAGTTACATGAAATAGCTTTTTCTTTGTTTGTTTGTTTGTTTGTTTGTTTTTACTTAAGACTTTGTGGTTTTAAAGAAGCTTTACATTCACAGCAAATTGAAAGGAAGACATCTAAACACATCAATTAACTAAAAGGATTTCTCATATATCTCCTGCCCCCCAAGGTACTTCCTGCATGATCAACATCCCACAGCAGAGCAGGACATCATTAATATTGGTGAACCTATATTGACACATAATCACCCAAAGCCCATAGTTCACACTAGATTCACTCTTAGTGCTATGTATTCCATGGATGTGGATAATATGTAATGAGGTATGCTGGACTGGATGAAGCAATGCTGGACTGGAAGAAGCACAAGCTGGAATCAAGATTGCTGGGAGAAATATCAATAACCTCAGATATGCAGATGACACCACCCTTATGCCAAAGTGAAGAAGAACTAAAGAGCCTCTTGATGAAAGTGAAAGAGGGGAGTGAAAAGCTTGGCTTAAAACTCAACATTCCAAAAACTAAGATCATGGCATCTGGTCCCATCACTTCATGGCAAGTAGATGGGGAAACAGTGGAAAAAGTGATGGACTTTATTTTGGGGGGCTCCAAAATCACTGCAGATGGTGACAGCAGCCATGAAATTAAAAGATGCTTGCTCCTTGGAAGAAAAGTTATGACCAACCTAGACAGCATATTAAAAAGCAGAGTTATTACTTTTCCCACAAAGGTCCATCTAATCAAAGCTACGGTTTTTCCAGTAGTCATGTATGGATGTACTATAAAGAAAACTGAGTGCTGAAGAATTGATGCTTTTGAACAGTGGTGTTGGAAAAGACTCTGGAGAGTCCCTTGGAATGCAAGGAGATCCATCCAGTTCATCCTAAAGGAAATCAGTCCTGAATATTCATTGGAGGAAATGGTGCTGAAGCTGAAACTCTAATACTTTGACCATCTGATGTGAAAAACTGACTCATTTGAAAAGACCCTGATGCTGGGAAAGACTGAAGTCAGGAGGAGAGGGGACAACAGAGGATGAGATGATTAGACAGCATCACCAGCTTAACGGACATGACTTTAAGTAAGCTCCAGGAGTTGGTGATGGACAGGTAGCCTGGCATGTTGTAGTCCATGGAGTCGCACAGAGTCGGACACGACTGAATGACTGAACTAAACTAAACTGTAATGAGGTATATCCATCATTAAGATATCATACAGACTATTTTCACTCCAGTCAATATCTTCCATTCTCTCCCTAGTCATACGCTCCCAATCTACACATGGGCATACACACAACCACTAGAAATTTTTGCTTTTTCCTGAATGCTATATAGTTGGAATGATACAGCATGTAGCCTCTCAGATTGGCTTCTTGAATTTGCTTTTTAATTAGCTTCTTAAAACAGGACAATTTATAGTCCAGAGAATGGGCAGGTAATTAAAAAAAAAAAAAAAGGAAAAAATTCTTAGTCACCATAGACTGGTGTGTCTAGGAGCAAAGTGTTTTAAGATATAAAGGAATCTTCCTAGCCATCTTTTCATGTCTGAAATAAATCTTTCAAGGTGATACCTAATTCACTTATAATGTAACCTTAGCTCAGTGTGTAGAGTAAAGAAAATGGCAAGACCTGAGAATTAACTGACAGTTTGGGAATCACGGGGAGCTAATAATTATGCTGGCTTCTCCTCCTGATTCCAAAGTGCAAACATGCTTTAAACAGATTGCCAGTTCCCCCAGGGAAGAGAGAAGGAAATGGCTGGATTAAAGTCAGAAAGCAGGGAGCCAAAAAAATCTAGTATTCATTACCATCTCCATCAATGAATATTTATCGAGCTCCCACAGAGAACCTAGTATCAAGGCTCAGGAATTCAGAGAAGTAAATACAATTTAGAGCAGTAAAAGTTCTCCCTATCCAAGGCTGCCGCATGGCAGTGGGGAAGAACCCTGGGTGCCAAAGGAAGGGAGAAGACAGAGCCAGTATAAAGCAGATTCTTCCAACTTTCAGAAAAAAAAAAAAAATCCTGATGCAATGTGGGGTTAATTTCTCATGTCTACCTAATTACTTAAAGCTAAAGTTTTAGTCTATTTTTTAAAAATATCCATAGACACTATACAGCTTCCTTGCTGTATATTTTGGAGCTTTCAAAGTTTCAGGTTTGGTGGTATTTTGACCTGTAGGATAAAAAATGACAACATTGTTATATTGGTAGATATTCCCTATCAGAGATTCCTTTTATGTTGACTTAAGTCTCAAAAAAAAAAAAAAAAAGGCACTTCATCAGAAGACTTACATGTCTACACAAAGTGGAGTAACTGTAAAATGGTGGCATTTTGAACCTTATATGTAAATTATATCTTTGAATTATAAATGTATGTGATTTCTAGTACTATAATTTGAAAGCATCATCGGTTTACTTTTCTGTGGACACTCATGACCATGAATGTCTATTTAAAAAAAAAAAAAATCCTGATGCAATGTGGGGTTAATTTCTCATGTCTACCTAATTACTTAAAGCTAAAGTTTTAGTCTATTTTTTAAAAATATCCATAGACACTATACAGCTTCCTTGCTGTATATTTTGGAGCTTTCAAAGTTTCAGGTTTGGTGGTATTTTGACCTGTAGGATAAAAAATGACAACATTGTTATATTGGTAGATATTCCCTATCAGAGATTCCTTTTATGTTGACTTAAGTCTCAAAAAAAAAAAAAAAAAGGCACTTCATCAGAAGACTTACATGTCTACACAAAGTGGAGTAACTGTAAAATGGTGGCATTTTGAACCTTATATGTAAATTATATCTTTGAATTATAAATGTATGTGATTTCTAGTACTATAATTTGAAAGCATCATCGGTTTACTTTTCTGTGGACACTCATGACCATGAATGTCTATTTAACACTCTTGATAAAAGCATACAGTTATTTCATAAAACAGCCTTCTGTGATTCTTCCTCCAGACGTGCCTAACTGAATTGATAAAGTGAGAGAAGTCACTCAGTCGTATCCGACTCTTTGCAACCCCATGGACAGTGGCCTACTAGGCTCCGCTGTCCATGGAATTTTCCAGGAAAGAATACTGGAGTGGGCTGCCATTTCCTTCTCCAGAGGATTTTCCTAAACCAGGGATCGAACCCGGGTCTCCTGCATTGCAGACAGACGCTTTACCTTCTGAGCCACGAGGGAATTGATAAGGTGAATTCAATTCATGCTGATGCTGGGAACAGCTGGCGCAAGTGTTGTCCTTCTGTGCAGAGAAGGTAGATCTGGTGCTCTGTGGCTTACACAGGCTTCTGAACTGATGCTGCCATCCTCCATCATGCCAATTTCTTGAAATTAGCCTCACCCTGACATAGCACTGGCATGGGACAATGGTCAGCTTCCACCTGCCATGGGCCAGTTACTAGGAGAAAGGGAGATAAGACTGAAGATTACTTTGACATTATTCAATTCTGGCAATCACAACAAACTGTGGAAAATTATTAAAGAGATGGGAATACCAGACCACCTGACCTGCCTCTTGAGAAATCTGTATGCAGATCAGGAAGCAACAGTTAGAACTGGACATGGAGCAACACACTGGTTCCAAACAGGAAAAGGACTATGTCAAGGCTGTATATTGTCACCCTGATTATTTAACTTATATGCAGAGTACATCATGAGAAATGCTGAGCTGGATGAAGCACAAGCTGGAATCAAGATTGCTGGGAGAAATATCAATAACTTCATATTTGCAGATGACATCACACTTACGACAGAAAGTGAAAAGGAACTAAACAGCCTCTTGATGAAAATGAAAAAGGAAAGTGGAAAAAGTTGGCTTAAAACTCAACATGCAGAAAACAAAGATCATGGCATCTGGTCCCATCACTTCATGTCAAATAGATGGGGAAACAGTGGCTGTCTTTATTTTGGGGGGCTCCAAAATCACTGCAGATGGTGACAGCAGCCATGAAATTAAAAGCCGCTTACTCCTTGGAAGAAAAGTTATGACCAACCTAAATAGCATATTGAAAAGCAGAGACATTACTTTGAAAACAAAGGTCCATCTAGTCAAAGCTATGGTTTTTCCAGTAGTCATGTATGGATGTGAGAGTTAGACTGTAAAGAAAGCTGAGCAATGAAGAATTGATGCTTTTGAACTGTTGCTTTTGAACTGAATATTCATTGGAAGCACTAACGCTGAAGCTGAAACTCCAATATTATGGCCACCTGATGCAAAAAATTGACTCATTGGAAAAAACACTGATGCTTGGAAAGATTAAAGGTGAAAGGAGAAGGGGATGACAGAGAATGAGATGGTTGAATGGCATCTCTGACTCAATGGGCATGAGTTTGAGAAAACTCTGGGAGTTGGTGATGGACAGGGAGGCCTGGCATGCTTAAGTCCATGAGGTTGCAAAGAGTCAGATATGACTGAGTGACTGAACTGAACTGAACTGAATTCTGGCAAGTTCTAAATGAAAGGACACATTCAATTTGAAGAGAAATAACTTGCTTTTGGTTTCATGGATGGCACTAGGAAACTAGATTTAAAACATTATTCACAAGGTCATTTTCCATGGAAATGCTGTCCCAGAATGAAATGTATGTAGGGGAGGATTGGTTTTATATCAGAAGTGAGTGAGTAGAGAACATATTGTCCCTGTGTGGTCCACACCAGCTTTCCATTCTCCCTGCTCTGTTTCCTCTGAATCTGTCCCCATCTTCTAAAATGTTTCTCCACCTTAGGATTATTGATAATTAAAACTAGACAATTGTTCATTGTGGAAGACCATTCTGTTTATTGTTATGTTTATCAGCATATCTTCCTTCTATCCACTAGAAGCTAGTTGCACATCCCAAAGGTGTGATAATCAATTGAAAATTGTTTCCAGCTGTTCCAAATCACCCCTAGGAACAAAAATCTCTTCCTGAAGAAAATCACTAACCTATACATGTGTGTATATCTTCCAACATTGCCATTACCAGCTGTGTGATCATGGCCAAATATCTTCATCTTTCAATACAACAGTTTTAACATCTTAACATTTGTAGAATTTTCTACATGTCATCCCTCTCCATTCACTCCTTTCTCTTTCCCAGGACTTAAGATTTCCAGTGAGTTCAATGCAGATTTTCTTCCATACCTTTACAGTGTGTGTACTCTACACACTCTACCTGCCTTCTAGTCAAAGCTGAATCTGCTTTCCCATTGACATAGTTTTGCCTCCTTCTTTCAAAACTGCAGGAATATGTATTCCATAGACGCCCTCAGAAATTTGGATAATAAATTAATAAGTTAAGTAATACTGAGTGACTGTTGGACTAATGGAAGAATATATCAATAATTTTCATGGCACCAGTTTCCTCCACTTGCCTGAAGTATCGTCCACTCTATAAAAGCAATTTTTTCTCAAATTCTTTCTGTTACTTACATCAGAGACTGACTGAGTGAAAAGATTTTTAAATTATGACTTCAGTTTTGCCTATAATGTTCTCTCCAAATATCAAAGCTCCCTTATTGCTGATTATAGCAGAAATCCCCTTACTTTCCAAATCACTTATATCTATAATATATGATCCCCCATGCCATTTTACCCTAATATACAATAAAGAATTTGAATCAAATAATAATAGAAGCAAAAGATAATAATAATTTTGTTAAGACCTTACTAAGTGAAACCACTGAAAAGATTGCTTAAAATATGTAATTTCTCTCTGATTTATCAAATTATTACCCCTTTCCAACATCATATATGATTCTCCTTCTTTTGCCTATCCCTAAGGTTAGATTTTCCTTTCCTACAAAATGTTTTTCTGAAGGGTTTATGGAAGAACAATTGATTCCATTGGGGTTTTTTAACCCTGCAGGCAAGCATCATTTCCAGCTGTCCATAACTGTCTGCCCCATACTACACACTGAGCTTTTATACAATTGTATTTTCAGTTGATACATCATTTAAGGCAGAAAGACATCATACATTTTTATAAACACACAGTTTAAAATATAAACTATTTTCTCTATAAACATCAAGTGTAGGATTTAACTATACATACTTGAAGTCTACTTTCTATCTTGGGACTTACAGTTTTAACATTTTAAGCTCTAGTATGTTTAAAATTTGAATAATCAGATTCTACACTGAACGTCTTGAAATTCAGAGTTGGCTATCCATGAATAAAAAACTAGCTTCTCAGTTATGTAAAAAGTCACACATAACAAAAGGAATAGGCTCTTCTTAGAGGAAAAAAGATTATTTCATCTTGACTGAGAACAATACTAAGGGTAACAAGATCAGTGCTTAGATGAACATGAAAACAACAGGCACAGACAGAGGGCAGACTTGCTCAGCCAGGTCCTTTGCCTCAAGACTTATGGTGCAAGGTTCATGGAGAAAAGATTGCTTTTGAGAGGCTTGATGAACCACTACAGAAGATCTTGCTTACAGGAGATAGAGCAACTGGATATTCTTTTTTAGACAAAATGGTTATCATCATCATTATTATATTATTATATTAATGGCTCAAAGCATGAAGACACAGTATTATTAAAATACAACTTATGAAAAAAAAATACAACTTATGGGTGGTGTAATGCCATCATGTCTTATACTCAAGGAGGATTCAGTTGAGGAAAGTTACCCATAAACCATCTGTCTGCTAGTGTACTATCTTTTTTAAAAAAAATAATGTAAATCTCATATAAACTTGACAAAAAGATTGATGAAGATCACAGTGTGGAGTTTTGACACTGTGGCATCAATATTTATCATCCAAAATCTTTTCTAATTTCCCATATGAGCCAAAGAACAAGCAAGGCACTTCTAAAACACAAGCCATTCCTAACAGTCTGTCATTGGACACTGTGAACCCAACCAACTGGTCTTCCTGTCCCTTGAATAAGAAATCAGCCTGTGAAATTTTCCCTTTGTTTAGGATTCTCTTCCTCTAGAATTCCAATTGACAGCTTCCTTATTTTCTCCTGGTTTCTGTTCAAATTTCATTTTATCCCTGAAGCCTTCTTTATCCATTATAAGAATGCCCCCATCCATATCCTCTCTGGCATTTCCTATCTTTTTATTCTGTTTCATTTTCTCCAAGGGGGAAAAAAAACAAAACAAAACTGTTACTTATGTGCTTGTTTTCTTCTGTCTTCCTCTAATAGTAAAAGACAGAATATATGTAGAATGTATTCTACATACACACACACACACACACACACACACACACATTATGTGTGTGTAGATATATATCTACACACACATATAAGAGAGAGAGAATATGGCATACAAAAATAGAATGGTGGCTCCATGAGCAGAGATTTTGTTCTGTTCTCTGTTGTATCAGTGGTGCCTTGAAGAATGACTGATACATAATTAGGTACTTAATATGTATTTGTTGAAAGAGTCAACTAGGTTATCAATTAACAAGTCAAATTAGAGCTCTCTTTCAGGGAATCAATTGGAACTGAGGAAGAAAACTTAGCAATTATAGATGTTATGCTTTGAGACTCTCTACCAGGTCCCCAGACTTGTAGTGAGAAGCAAAAACCATTTTATAAATTTTAATTGACTTATGAAGCATTTTTCACTTTGTCAAATATTAAATAAAATCAGAGAATTTCATATAAAAGTAAAGATTTCTGGATACTTCTGAATATCAGAATCTCACTCTCTCATTTCCAAATGGGAGAGCTATCTGGAGCCACATGGTGGCTTGTTCATTTACACCAGTGAAGATCGCCACAACTTACTGACTTTCTACTGTTTCTTTTCTCTTCTTCTAATTATGTTATTTGCCTGACTGCTGAAAGCATTTAAAGTTTCAATTTTTTTTTCCCTAAGTATTTGAGTGCTTTGCCTAACCACTTAAGGAAATTAATGACTAATTAAAGAAAAGGTGGATCATTGTAACTAGAGTTATTAATGGCCATCAACACATCTTTAAGATACAACTCTCAGAAAATAAATACCACTCAAGTAGAGGGTACTGATCTGAGCCAGGCAGTGGACTGGGCTTCTCTGGCAGTATCATTGTAAGTGAAATGGAGTCAGCCAGGCACTACTTAACACTTTTTCAGCTCCTCTGTGCCATCTCCATCTCCTTTAATTTAGCCCCTCTTTATATTTCAGATGTCCAACTCTAAACTCTGAATATAGTCAGCACAGAGCTCTTGAAATGCAAACCAACAGTCTTTGAATATTCCTGTGACTTGNTATGTGTGTGTAGATATATATCTACACACACATATAAGAGAGAGAGAATATGGCATACAAAAATAGAATGGTGGCTCCATGAGCAGAGATTTTGTTCTGTTCTCTGTTGTATCAGTGGTGCCTTGAAGAATGACTGATACATAATTAGGTACTTAATATGTATTTGTTGAAAGAGTCAACTAGGTTATCAATTAACAAGTCAAATTAGAGCTCTCTTTCAGGGAATCAATTGGAACTGAGGAAGAAAACTTAGCAATTATAGATGTTATGCTTTGAGACTCTCTACCAGGTCCCCAGACTTGTAGTGAGAAGCAAAAACCATTTTATAAATTTTAATTGACTTATGAAGCATTTTTCACTTTGTCAAATATTAAATAAAATCAGAGAATTTCATATAAAAGTAAAGATTTCTGGATACTTCTGAATATCAGAATCTCACTCTCTCATTTCCAAATGAGAGAGCTATCTGGAGCCACATGGTGGCTTGTTCATTTACACCAGTGAAGATCGCCACAACTTACTGACTTTCTACTGTTTCTTTTCTCTTCTTCTAATTATGTTATTTGCCTGACTGCTGAAAGCATTTAAAGTTTCAATTTTTTTTTCCCTAAGTATTTGAGTGCTTTGCCTAACCACTTAAGGAAATTAATGACTAATTAAAGAAAAGGTGGATCATTGTAACTAGAGTTATTAATGGCCATCAACACATCTTTAAGATACAACTCTCAGAAAATAAATACCACTCAAGTAGAGGGTACTGATCTGAGCCAGGCAGTGGACTGGGCTTCTCTGGCAGTATCATTGTAAGTGAAATGGAGTCAGCCAGGCACTACTTAACACTTTTTCAGCTCCTCTGTGCCATCTCCATCTCCTTTAATTTAGTCCCTCTTTATATTTCAGATCTCCAACTCTAAACTCTGAATATAGTTAGCACAGAGCTCTTGAAATGCAAACCAACAGTCTTTGAATATTCCTGTGACTTGTGTAGCACATTGAAAAGAAATATTACATAGGTCAAAATGAAATAGAGGAAGTAGGGAGTAAGGAAAATATCCAACTCATTAATTTGGTTAAGTTAATGCTCTGCCTAGAATACCAAACCTATATAATAATAGCTATAACTTATTAAGAGCTCAGTATATACTATTTTAGATACTTTACACATATAAGAACTCAGGGAAAGGTAGTAAACTAGGTAAAGACTTATGGTTAGAAAGTGAAAACTAGGATTTAAACCCAGGTATTCTAGGACTACAGTCTGGGTTTTGAACCATCCACACTGGAGCATAACTCCTTAATATATGTTGCTGCTGGTTTTGTTGTTCAGTCTCTAAGTCCTGTCAGACTCTTTGTGATCACAAGGACTTCAGCATACCAGGCTTCCATGTCCTTCACTATCTCCTGGAGTTTGCTCAAACTCATGTCCATTAAGTCGGCAATGCCATCCAATGATCTCATCCTTTCTCTCCCCTTTGTCATTCCTTCCAATGAATACTTAGTGTAGATTTCTTTTAGGATTGTCTGGTTTGATCTCCACGCAGTCCAAGGGACTCTCAAGAGACTTCTCCAGCACCATAGTTCAAAAGCATCAATTCTTTGGCCCTCAGTCTTCTTTATGGTAAAATTCTGTACTTGAAAACTGGAAAAACAATAGCTTGGACTATATGGATCTTAGTCAGAAAAGTGATGTCTCTGGTTTTTAATATGCTGTCTAGGTTTTTCATAGCTTTTCTTCCAAGAAGCAAGTGTCCTTCAATTTCATGGCTGCAGTCCATCACTCTAAATCCAGTGATTTTGGAGCCCAATAAAATAAAATCTGTCACTCTTTCCATTCTTTCCCCATCTATCTGCCATGAAGTCATGGGATCGGATGCCATGATCTTTGTTTTTTTGAATGTTGAGTTTAAAGCCAGCTTTTTCACCCTCCTCTTTGACCTTCATCAAGAGGCTCTTCAGTTCTTCTTAACTTTTTGCCTTTATGGTGGTGTCATCTGCATGTCTGAGGTTATTGATATTTCTCATGGCAGTCTTATGATATACTCTGATTTAACCTATAGACCCCTTTGAGAAATTTTCCACAGTTTGTTGTGATTCACACAGTCAAAGGCTTTGGCATAGTCAGTGAAGCAGAAATGGATGTTTTTTCTGGAATTCTCTTGCTTTTTCTCTGATCCATTTGATGTTAGCAATTTGATTTCTGATTCTTCTGCCTTGTCTAAATCCAGCTTGTATATCTGCAAGTTCTCACATACTGTTGAAGCCTATCTTGAAGGCTTTGGAGCATTACTTTGCTAGCATGTGAGATGAGTGTAATTGTGCAGTTGTTTGAACGTTCTTTGGCATCGCGCTTCCTTGGGCTTCCCTTGCGGCTCAGATGGTAAAGGATCCGCCTGCAATGCAGGAGATCTGGATTTGATCCCTGGTTTAGGATGATGCCCTGGAGAAGGGAAAGGCTACCCACTCCAGTATTCTGGCCTAGAGAATTCCATGGACTATATATTCCATGGGGTTGCACAGAGTCAGACACAACTGAGTGACTTTCACTTTCTTTTTCTTCCCCTGGACTTGTAATAAATACTTTTTCCATTCCTGTGGCCATTTCTGAGTTTTCCAAAATTGTTAGCATAACAAGTGCAGCACTTTCACAGCATCATCTTTTAAGATTTGAAATAGCTCAGTTGCAATTACATTACATCCACTATCTTTGTTTGCAGTAATGCTTCCTAAAGCCCACTTAACTTCACACTCCAGGATGTCTGGCTCTAGGTGAGTGATCACACCATTATAGTTACCCAGGTCATTAAGACTTTTTGTACAGTTCTTGTGTGCATTCTTGAGCACCTTTTCTTAGTATTCTCTGCTTCTGTTATGTGCCATTCTGTTATATACCATTTCTGTCCTTTATCTTGCCCATGTTTTCATGAAATAGTCCCTTAATATCTCTAATTTTCTTGAGAGATCTCAAGTGTTTCACACGATACTAAATGCATATCTAAGATTGATATTTCTCCCAGCAATCTTAATTTCAGCTTTTCATTTATCCAGCCTGTCATTTCACATGATGTACTCTACATAGAATTTAAATAAGCAGTATGACAAAATTAATGTATGTACAGTTGTTTAAAATGTTTAATGTGTATTTTAAAAATGAAATATGAAAAAAATAAAATAAAAATGAAATATGTTTTATTCTCTTAGAAATATACATTGAAAGCTTGTTAGGAGACTCAAGCAGGGGAACATGGTGACTCCTATAAGCTTATTGGAGGAATGAGTTCCCATCTATGAGGAAGGTTATTCTCTTTGTGTCCACAGACTGGGGAGGTACCTGCATGGAGTAGTAAGGAATATAGGGCACACATACCTACCCACGTAGATTAGACAAATCAACAAGATGACAGATGTAAGGTTCTTAACAAAGTTCCTAACACCCAAGCTGTTTGTATAAGCTAGGTATATAACCTAGAAGGATAAAGTCATTGTGGCTTCCTTCACCATTTTTTCCCCCTTTTTGGTTTTGTGTTTTTTTTTTTTTCAATATAATCTCCTCTATTCCATTCACAACATCCCCAAAGTAATATTCTTGTTAAAATTCAAGACTCCATTGGCATTTCCTAATCCAATTGTTGAACCTGAATCTCTCTCCATCTGCTTCTCGCTCATGTAACTGGGTTTCTATTTCATTTTGGTCTGCTTTATAAATTCCTCATCCAACAACCTGTCTAATACCCCAGCAACACCTGCATCCCTGAATTGATCTTGCCAGATCCTTCCCAATTTCTGGAATCCTGCCCCCAGTACTTTGTGTTCCATTTGGTAAATGAAATTCTGTGACAGATCCAAACTCTGTTCTATGATAAAATATGAAAGCCCAGAACACTATTAATGAAGCTAATGCAAAAACTCAGGGGTCCTGCCTCCAAGCTGTTCTGAGTCAGTGGTTAAAATAACCTAAAATAATAAGTCTAATTTTCCTCCTCATATGCATGCATATGACAAATGAGTATAACAGAATATTATGGGTTTTAGACATTGTTCTTCAAAAGAATATCAGACAACAGAACATACAGATGTTGCATAAGAGAACATTCTTTGAATTATTTTATCATCTCCAAACTATGCCATTATATGTTTATACTTGATTTTTCTCACACAAAACTAAATTTATAGAAACCACAAGCTTGTAGGGGCTTCCTTAGTGGCTTAGATGGTAAAGCATCTGATTGTAATGCAGTGTTTGATCTCAGGGATATTCCGGGTCAGGAATATACCCTAAAGAAGAAAATAGCAACCCACTCCAGTATTCTTGCCTGGAGAATTCTATGAACAATCCATCGGGTTGCAAAGAGTCAGACACGACTGAGTGATTAAATAACAACAACACGTTTGTAGCTATTTAAAGTATCTCTAGCAGAAACCCACAAACCACTTTCTCCATTAATCACTTAGCTATGAAACCAACAGTTAGTTCTAAGTTCCACTGGCTCTAAGTCAGCTTGAGGAGTGAGTTGTCACAAAAGACTCCTTAGTGTATGTTATTGTGTCAAATCATAGCCATGTCCTAGTTGATGACCTATACCATAACCTGGAAATATAACTTTCACACTGTGGGGACTTAAACAATAAAATCCCAAAACATCTTCAAGAAGACACCTTTTATCCACTAACAATGCAACCAAGGATGTAAGGAATATTTTGAAACTGGACACAAGAAGTAATGGGCAAAGACATGGAGTTAGTACAATAGTGGGTTATGGGTGGAGAAAAAAATCAGTGAAAGCCAGAGTCTTTGTTCAAATTTTGGGATGTCGAATACAATTCCAAAGTGAACATTTGACAGAGGAAGAAGACTAAGGATTTTATAAAACAGCTCAAAAAATATTAGTCAAAGTTGAATTTTGTCCCAGGAAAAGTTTCCTGTTTTAATTCTTAAAGGCTATGGGGCAATATCAGAAGATTACAAAGGAGGCAAGACTAGGGTTAAAGTTTAATAGCATTTGATTAAACAATTGATATTAAGTAAGTAGTGATGCATTAGTTGTAGCCTAAGGATTTTCAGGTTCATAGTGGAGAAGGTATAGTACTGGGACAAGTCACAATCCACAAAGAATATTTCTCAAATTTTCATAGCATAAGGATATTTTAAAATCTGAAGACAGTTTTTATTTTTCTTTCAGGTTTTTACTCCTGTTTCTAAAAGAGAATGTGGATACAGAGGGAGGTAAGGATTTCCAAATCAGGATTTCCTTGGAATTTTAACCAATAGCAAAAGTTGGAGAAATTACAAGATTTGAAACTTACGTATGACAGCCATAGCAGTGGATCACTGAGAACTTTCATCAGATGAGAATCATAGAGAACAGACTTGTAGACACAGTGGTAAAGGAGAATGTAGGATGAATTGAGAGAGTGGTGTGGTAACATATATATTCAGTTCAGTTCAGTAGTTCAGTCGTGTCCAACTCTTTGCGACCCTATGAATCGCAGCTCGCCAGGCCTCCCTGTCCATCACCAACAGGATGTTCAAGAGGGAGGCAGCATATGTGTACCTGTGGATGATTCATGTCGATGTATGGCAGAAATCAACACAATATTGTAAAGTAATTATCCTCCAATTAAAAATAAATAATTTTTTTGTTTAAAAATAATGAATCTGTGAAGAAACTTGCTATCTGACAGTCTGCAGCTGCCACACTTTCAAAATATAACAGAGCATTTTCAATAAAGGCACCCTACCTATGGCCGTGGGCTTCCCAAGTGGTGAAGTGGTGAAAAAAAATCTTCCTGAAAATGCAAGAGACACAAGAGACTCAGATTCAGAGCCTGGGTTGGGAAGATCTCCTGGAGTAGGAAGGGGCAACCTGACCCAGTATTTTTGCCTGGAGAAGTCCATAGACAAAGGAAACTGGTGGGCTAGAGTTGTTCATGGGATGGCAAAGAGTCAGAGACAACTGAGCATACACACCCCTGACTGCATCCAACCAATGACTATATACAATAGGGAAGCTAGAGGTGGGCAATCCCTGCAAAGAACAATTCTTTGATGGAAAACTTTGTTCTGGGCACTCCCATCAGCCTGACTGAGACTGCCTCCATACATAGTCCTCCTTTGTTTCCTCTCTCCAATTTTAGGGTCAGATGCACTGTGATCAAAAGGCTTTGCTTTGACCATCCTTGCTCCTTCATTGTACTCAGAACTGTTTCCCACAATAAATGTAATGAAATCTTAATTGTCTTGACATCTATCTTTTGGGATATCCAAACTTGGAGTTATTTCATTTATAAAAATACAAAAAATAGAGCTGAGGAAATGTGTTTAACTAATGGACACATCTCTACTCCACATCAAAATTATTTCAGAGGTCATAGCACCACTGCATAGAGAGAAAACTAAGAAATGCATAGCAACCATGTTGACCCAAGAGGTCTGTGAAAGTTTCCTGTCTTTCCTTAGGAGAAAGAAGACCCTGTAGCTCATACCCACACCAACTAGTACCTTATTGTAATAGCCTACCTTATCTACAGAGAGATTCTGAAATGTTGTTGTTGTTCAGTTGCTAAGCTGTCTCTGACTCTTTGTGACCCCAAGGACAGCGGCATGTCAGGCTCACTTGTCCTTCACATATCTCCCAAAGTTTGCTCAAATTCATGTCCATCGAATCAATGTTTCTACCTAACCATCTCATTCTCTACTACCCCCCTTCTCCTTTTGCCTTCAATCTTTCCCATTATAAGGGTCTTTTCTAGTGAGCTGACTCTTTATATCAGGTGGCCAAATTATTAGCACTTCAAATTCAAAATCAGTCCTTCCAATGAATATTCAGGACTGATGTCCTTTAGAATTGGCTGGTTTGATCTCCGTGCAGTCCAAGGGACTCTTATGAGTTCTCCAGACTACCACTTGAAAGCATCAATTCTTCTGAAGTGGAGAGCAAATTAATTTGGAACAAGTCAATGAAGACTGGCTATGTTTATAGTCTTATCTCTTTTTTCCTTTGTATTTACTAGTTAAACACAGGTACTGGAAAATATTTATTGTTGTTTTTTTTCATATACAAATGAATTAGTCATTGTTGTGGTATCATCAAGAAAGCCTTTATAATTTTTGGAAGGCTAATTCCTTTTGTTCTTAGTACATAAACTTCTTTCTGTCCTAGGAGTCACTTAAATATAACTCTGGAAAATTTAAGAGGAAAGGCATTCTACTTTCTACATGAAGTTACAAATATATATAAATCCCCAAATCACATTATTTCTTGATACTTCAGTAAACAGTAAGACACTATCAAGAATACTTACAGAGTAAATTAAAAAACATATTAACAAATACATTGTGATGATCAGTAGGTATTATAGCGAGTAAAGTGAGATAAGATGTTTATAGGAGAGATAAGAAAGTCTTCCTAAATGACCAGTGCAAAGAAATATAGGAAAACAATAGAATGGTAAAGAATAGAGATCTCTTCAAGAAAGTTAGAGATACCAAGAATATTTCATGCATAAATGAAATGTTTGAAAGAACATTTCATGCAAAGTTGGGCATAATAAAGGACAGAAATGGTATGGACCTAAAAGAAGCAGAGAAGAGGTGGCAAGAATACACAGAAGAACTGTACAAAAAATATCTTAATGATCCAGATAAACACGATGGTGTAATCACTCATCTAGAGCCAGAAATCCTGGAATGCAAAGTCAAGTGGGCCCAAGGAAGCATCACTACAAACAAAGTTAATGGAGTAGATGGAATTCCAGTTGAGCTATTTCAAATCCTAAAAGATGATGCTGTGAAAGTACTGCACTCAATATGCCAACAAATTTGGAAAACTCAGCAGCGGCCACAAGACTGGAAAAGGTCAGTTTTCATTCCAATCCAAAAGAAAGGCAATACCGAAGAATGTTCAAACTACTGCACAATTTCAGTCATCTCACACACTAGCAAAATAATGCTGAAAATTCTCTAAGCTAGGTTTCAACAGTATGTGAAGAAAAGCTATGACAAACCTGGACAGCATATTGAAAAACAGAGACATTACTGTCAAAGGTCCATCTAGTTAAAGCTATAGTTTTTCCAGTAGTCATGTATGGATGTGAGAGTTGGACTATACAGAAAGCTGAGCACCAAAGAATTGATACTTTTGAATTGTGGTGTTGGAGAAGGCGCTTGACAGTCCCTTGGAATGCAAGATCAAACCAGTCAATCCTAAGGGAAATCAGTCCTGAATATTCATTGGAAGGAGTGATGCTGAAGCTGAAGCTCCAATGCTTTGGCCACCTGATGCTAAGAACTGACTCAATGGAAAAGACCCTAATTCTAGGAAAGATTGATGGTGGGAGGAGAAGGGGACTACAGTGGATGAGATGGTTGGATGGCATCATCGACTTGATTGACATGAGTTTTAGCAAGTTCCAGTAGACTGTGATGTACTGGGAAGACTGTCATACTGTAGTCCATAGAGTCACAGAAAGTCAGACACAACTGAGTGACTAAACTGAACTTAGAGGCTTATCTGGCCATTTTGAGGAGACAAAGGGTTTTGTAAAGGAGCTTTTATTTGGAATTGAGATTTAATTTCAGAACCAAGGGAAAGGTTCAAACAATAGGCTATAAACCTATCTGAACATAGAATCTTATCAGACAACCTTTGTCATGTTTCCATAGATTCCAGTTACCCTTTGACCCATTATTGCTGCTATTCTTAATGCTTCAACAGGAATGTATTTTTTCTTCAAATTTATTTTCAGTTTTGTTACTATACCTTTCTATCCAGTTCACTTTATTGAGCACCAACCAGATGTGAAGCTTTATGGGTGTAAACAACCACCACAAAGTGAACAAGAAGTAGTTTCTTACCTCTGAGATATGATATGATTTTTAACATGTCGTGGAGTATACTGTCTCTATGGAAAAGCAAATATCCTACAACTAAAGGCAAAGGAAATATGTAGCTGCTCATATAACCAAAGTGACAGTAAAACGTATTATGCAGACCAAGACACTTTTGAGAGTGAAAGAAGGAGCCATTAAACAAAGGGAATAAATTGAGACTGACCAGACAAACTAGGATATTTAATTGTCCACCTGAAGCCAAATTCTCGGGAATGCATGTTTTCTATAAAGTATCATGTACCACATGTTCAGTATCTGACCCTAAGGTTGGCAGAGTCACATTAAAGTGTTAGAAGATCAGGCCCAGATGTGGGTACTTAACTAATCTTCTCCTGAAAGTACAGAGAAATGTTCAACTCATCTGCTTTGTTAATATCACTTTCATAGATCATCCAACACATGTAGCTGATACAGTGAGAAAATGAAAGGAAAACACATGGATGATCAGTTATTTTAGATATACACTCCCTGGTAAGCATGCAAAAAATAATAAATTTCTTTATGGTTAATGTATATTTATCTATTATTTTCATTCATTAAGAACAGAAGTAACAGGGATTTCCCTGTGGCTCAATGGTAAAGAATCTGCCTGTCAATGCAGAAGACATGGGTTTGATCCTTGGTCCAGGAAGATTCCAAAGCCATAGAGTGACTAAGCACTTGTGCCACAACTATCAAGCCTGTACCCTAGAGCCCTGGAGTCACAACTATTGAGCTCATGTGCTGCAATGACTGAAGCCTGAATGCTCCGCAACAAAAGAAGCCACTGCAATGAGAAGCCCACACCTAGCCCTTGCTTGCCACAATTAGAAACAGCCCACACAGAGACAAAGACCCAGCACAGCCAACAATAAATAAGAATACAGGTAATAAATCTTTTGACTGACCTAAACTCATCCCCAATTGGGAGAGCCAGTGTTATGAATCTCCTATCACAGAACAAAGTTACCAATATGAAGGAAAAAAAAATTTTTTTTTGTGACAGTTCCACTTAATTCCATCAGCCTTTGCCACATCCTTCAGTTTTTAAGCTATTTTCTATGAATCTTCATATTTCATCCCAATTCAAACATGAGCTCACTTAGGTCTGTAGCATGACTCAGGGCTCAAACAAAATCTACCCTCTACAAATGGTATTTTTGCTAAATGTGTGGATATTTAAATCCTTTCTTTTCTTCCCCCTAATATATTTGCTTACCACATTCTTCACAAATGCAATATTTCGCCCTTTTGTGTGTATGTATTCTTTTTCAAGTTTAAATAATGTTAATGCTAATCCAATGTATGCTAAACAAAGTGATATTACTAGTGACTAGACAAAGATATAAGGGGTGGGGATGTTTCCCAGGTGGCTGCTGATTAATAACCCATGTGCCAATGCAGGAGCTGTAGTTTCAATTCCTGGGTCTGGAAGATCCCCTGGAGGTGGGTATGACAGCTGTCTCCAGTATTCTTGCCTGGAGAATTCCATAGAAAGAGGAGCTTGGCAGGCTACAGTCCATAGGGTCGCAAAGATCTGGACACAACCGAAGCCATTTACCGTGCATGTATAAGGAGTGGAGATGTATGGAACAGGACTTCAGGAAAAGAACAAACAAGACGGAGAAAAAGAAAAATTGTTAATCATAGAATAACCTTTATAACAACTTCAGATTTCCAAGACTTCTCTGCAGCTCAAATTATATCCCTAAGCAACTGGGAGTGCAAACTGCCACACATTTCAAAGGTATCTAAAATAAAGAGAAAATACACTTTGTTGTGTTGTTCAGTTGCTCAGTCATGTCCAATTCTTTGTGACCTCATGGACTGCAGCACACCAGACTTTCTTGTCCTTCACCATCTCCTGAAGTTTGCTCAAATTCATGTTCATGAGTCAGTAATGTCATGCAAGCATTTCATTCTCTGTTGCCGCCTTCTCCTCCTACCCTCAATCTCCCAGCATTAGAGTATTTTCCAGTGAGTGGTCCCCTTGCATCAGCTGGCCAAGGTACTGGAGCTTCAGCTTTAGCATCAGTCCTTCCAATGAATATTCAGGGTAGATTTCCTTTAGGATTGACTAGTTTGATCTCATTGCTGTAGAAAGAACTCTCCAGAGTCTTCTCCAGCACCACAGTTCAAAAGTGTCAATTCTTTGACCCTCAGCCTTCTTTATGGTCCAACTCTCACATCATACATAACTACTATAGAAACCATAGCTTTGACTATATGGACCTTTGTCAGCAAAGTGATGTCTCTGCTTTTTAATATGCTCTTTAGGTTTGCATAGCTTTTTTTCCAAGAAGCAAATGTCTTTGAATTTCATGGCTGCAGTCACCATACACAGTGATTTTGGAGGTCAAGAAAATAAAGTCTGTCATTATATCCACTTTTTCCCCAGCTATTTGCCATGAAGTGGTGGGACCAGATGCCAAGATCTTAGTTTTTTAATGGTTGAGTTTTAAGCCAGCTTTTTCATTCTCCTCTTTCACCCTTACACCCTTTTATTTAAAATAAAGAGAAAAGTATACCTACCACCTCGTTAAAACAACCTAAAGAATACCACAAAGCATGGCAAAATATCTGCTAGCATGAATTTTAGCACTCTGTTGGGAAGGACACATAGCAGTCAGTTTATAATTGACTATCTATTCATGGACTGTAGTAAAAAGAAAAAACCTACATAAGACCATTGCTCTCCATAAATTGAACCATTGGTCTTCATTGCTTCATGTTATTTCTCTGAACTAAGTCTGCATGAAATCAATTTTTACATTCAAAGGAACAAGAAGGGTTTTGTTTCATATACTGAAAATTTACTTAACTCTTATGATTGGATGCCTTATTTACAAATGAATGCTCATAACAAACAGTATCCTAAGCTCCTTAATAGCACACGCACAGACTGTGTCAACTGTGTCATCTTTGGAAGCATACATTTGGCTCTCCTTTCAAAAAATAATTTATTATTCAACTGCAAAATGAGTAGTTAGATGACAGCTTCTAGCTGTGAGTGCCTTTAGGATTCTCCTCAGCTTTTGAATTATGGCCATATCTTTCTGAGGCTTCTCCCAGACAATGAGTCACATAGTGGCATAATATATCTTGGTTTTATCTCTACATTGAGATTCTTCTAATGGGCAATCTCTTTTCTGGAGATCCTGGCTGAGTTAGTCAAGACTTTGTCAGATCTGTGTCATTCCTGCCCAGTCTTACTTCCTCCTTTCTGTTATCTATCCCAGGCATCAATCTTCAATAAGTTTCCCTCAGGATGAAATCCATCTCAACATATGTTTTCTTTTCTTTTTTTTTTTTCAACATATGTTTTCTAATGCATGCATGTGTACATGCTCAATTGTGTCTGACTGACTGTGACCCCATAGACTATGGATCACCAGGCTCCTCTGTCCATGAGGTATTTTCCAGGAAAGAGTATTGAAGTGGGTTAGCATTTCTTACTCTAGGGGATCTTCCCAATCCAGAGATCAAATCAGCATCTCTGGCATCTCCTGCATTGGCAGATGGGTTTTTTTTTTTACCACTAGTGACATCTAGGAAGCCATATATTTTTCTTTAGCCCTATCTAGACATGCAGACTATCTAAAACTGTCTCTGTGTCTTATACCTGGTGCCATTGGTACTTACTTGATAAATCATTTCAAGGTTTATCATGTAATTTTCTTCAACAAACATGCTTTCTGATCTTATCTCTAAAATGTTTAGAGCCATGGTTTCCACAGAGAGTTTTCCAAGATCTATAGGTCTTCTGTGGCAGGAAACCTAACATAAAGATGACAACTGATGTTCACTGTTAGGAGTTCATGCATAATGTTTTATAGTTTGCCTATGGACCTCATGCAATAAGAAATCATTCTTTAAAAGGAAACTTCAAATTTTGTATAATTTGCAACGCAGAGGAGAATTTGAAGACTCTTCACTTGAGGACCATGTTTGTAGGGTCTAAACTGCCTGGTGCATTAAGTATTTATTTAACATTCAATATGTCAGTCAGTGGAGAATGTGATGGCACCCCACTCCAGTACTCTTGCCTGGAAAATCCCATGGAAAGAGGAGCCTGGCAGGCTGCAGTCCATGGGGTCACAAAGAGTCGGACACAACTGAACGACTTCACTTTCAATTTTCACTTCCATGCATTGGAGAAGGAAATGGCAACCCACTCTACTGGTCTTGCCTGGAGAATCCCAGGGATGGGGGAGCCTGGTGGGCTGCCATCTATGGGGTCGCACAGAGTCGGACACTACTGAAGCGACTTAGCAGCAGCAACAGCAACGTATCAGTCAAAAATTTTCAGCAATTCCATATTGTACACAAAGAGATAAATTTAGTATTTTTCCACTATAATTTAGTTTATGCAGGCTGGTCAGCCAATGTTTCTTGCCTGTCATGTCCTGTCTATACTTCTTCAGTCATGTCAAATTTCTAACTAGTCCCTTTCCCTTCTCTGGATTCCCCAAATTACTTGTTTTCTGCTAGTGTTTTCCTGGTGTTTTACCTTTAAAGTTATCTAATTTAACAACAAGCAGAGGAGAAATAAGAAAGAATTGCACACTAGGCACCTTAGGGAAAAATAATTGTATTATGAACGGAGTCATTACTATACATAAATGTACATGTGTTGTTACATCTTGCTTCATTGTGTTTCATTTTGCCTACAAGGAACTAAAATTACTTAGGAAAGAATTCCAGAAAATCAGTTTATATGTTCTAACTGAACAAATGCTGGCTTAAAACTCAACATTCAAAAAACTAAGATCATGGTATCTGGCTCCATCACTTCATGGCAAATAGATGGTAAAACAATGGAAACAGTGACAGACTTTATTTTATTGGGCTCCAAAGTCATGCAAATGGTGACTGCAGTCATGAAATTAAAAGACACTTGCTCCTTGGAAGAAAAGCTATGACCAACCTAGACAGCATATTTAAAAGCAGAGGCATTACTTTGCTGATAGAGGTCCATATAGTTAAAGCTACAGTTTTTCCAGCAGTTCTGTATGGATGTGAGTGTTGGACCATAAAGAAGCTGAGCACCAAAGAATTGATGCTTTTGAACTGTGGTGTTGGAGAAGACTCTTGAGGATCCCTTGGACTGCAAGGAGATCAAAGCAGTCAATCCTAAAGGAAATCAGTCCTGAATATTCATTGGAAAGACTGGTGCTGAAGCTGAAGCTCCAGTGCTTTGGCTCCTGAAGCAAAGAACTTACTCATTGGAAAGACCTTGATGCTGGGAAAGATTGAGGGCAGGAGGAGAAGGGGACAACAGAGGATGAGATGTCTGAATGGCATCAACTGACTGAATGGACATGAGTTTGAGTAAGCTCCAGATATTGGTGATGGAGAGGGGAGCCTGGCATGCTACAGTCCATGGGGTCGCAAAGAGTAGGACACAACTGAGAGACTGAACTCAACTGAACTAAACTAAACTGAAGACAGTCCAGACAGAAGTTTAGGTATGTTTATAACTCTTAGTGCCATCATACATTCAGAAACAAGATAGTTTAAAGATAGATTCATCTCATTGTGTATTCTATGTCAAGAGAAATCTCTATAATTGGGATTTGGAGCTCAGTGAGAATGAGTTTATCATATCTTCTCCTAAATACATATTTTAGTAAGAAATTTTAAAAAGAAAAAGTACCAGTACTGGATAGAGAAGGAAAGGGGCAAACAGAGGAGTGGGGAGAAGAGGGAAGGTTGAAAAGAAACACAATGAGGGGATAAAAGGGGATTTCTAGTTGTGAAAATGGGTGGGAGAAAATGAGAGCAGAGGGAGATGAATGCAAACACTGAAGACTATAAGCTCCTTCCTAACGCTTATTTAGATATTCTTATGTTTTATTTTCAAAAGAACTGCAAAATTCATCAAGCAAGTTCCATCAAACAACAGACAACCAAGAAATACTCATATGCCAAGAAAAATCAGAAAAGTTTCAGTTCAGTTCAGTTCAGTTGCTCAGTCATGTCTGACTCTTTGCAACCACATGAATCACAGCACGCCAGGCCTTCCTGTTCATCACCATCTCCCACAGTTCACTCAGACTCATGTCATTTGAGTCTGTGATGCCATCCAGCCATTTCATCCTCAGTCATCCCCTTCTCCTGCCCCCAATCCCTCCCATCATCAGTCTTTTCCAATGAGTCAACTCTTCGCATGAGGTGGCCAAAGTACTGGAGTTTCAGCTTTAGCATCATTCCTTCCAAAGAAATCCCAGGGTTGATCTCCTTCAGAATGGACTGGCTATGCGACCCCATAGACGGAAGCCCACCAGGCTCCCCAGTCCCTGGGATTCTCCAGGCAAGAACACTGGAGTG
Organism: Oreotragus oreotragus; assembly: GCA_006410675.1. Taxonomy (NCBI): domain Eukaryota; kingdom Metazoa; phylum Chordata; class Mammalia; order Artiodactyla; family Bovidae; genus Oreotragus; species Oreotragus oreotragus. The sequence continues at coordinate 162,701 of SJYX01024863.1, forward strand.
GGTTGCCATTTCCTTCTCCAATGCATGAAAGTGAAAAGTGAAAGTGAAGTCGCTCAGTCATGTCTGACTCTTAGGGACCCCATGGACTGCAGCCTACCAGGCTCCTCGGCCCATGGGATTTTCCAGGCAAGAGTACTGGAGTGGGTTGCCAACAAGGAACAGACTTTAATCTGGGAGCCATCTGACTGAGAAGATGGCAGACTAGCGCCTCAAAATAACCATCTTATCAAGAACTGGTTGCCAGGATCTTTTTTGGATCAGAGATGCACGGGGGTGGGGAGGTGAAGAAGCAAAGTAAAAAGATTATTCAGTCTTTGCAAATGTGCCCTAAAATGGCAAGCTTCAGGCAGCAGAATATGTTAATTTCATTTATTTGCCATCTTCTCAGGTGGATAGCTCAGATTATCTTCCTGAGAAAGGTCATTATGTATATGTATAATAACAAAAAAGAGTTCAAACCACAGAAGCAGATTCAGTGTGAATTTAAAATTAACCCTTCCCAGTTACACACACATATATTTTAAAAAGTGCAGAGTGAGAAACTAAAATGCTAAGTTAATTTTCAATAGTCTCAGGATTGACAAACTAAATTGTAGTTAAGGAGGGACTCTGATAAATATCTCATGGCTTCAGCTAGATTCAAATGTGCTATCTTGTAGGACAAAGGGTAAAACAAAACAATCCTTACAAGAATGAACACATTTTTGTATAATTTTACTTGAAAGAAAGAGAAGATCTGCCCTAGACTGTCTGCAAGAAACAACATTTAATTCTCAGTAGAGGATACACTCAAATAGCATTTTACTTACAACTTTTAAAAGAATATATCCAGAAGTTAATGAAAGAATAACTAGACCTAACAGAAGGAAATAAATAACCCAATGAAAAAGAAACAATATAAGCAGATCAAGAGTATGAAATATTCTCTGAAAGTTAAATGCACACTTATAACAAGACTCAGCCATTCCAGTCTTATAGATTAGTTTGCATTTTTCTAGAGTTTCATATAAATGGAATCACATATAGTATGTTCTTTTTATTTTAATCTGACTGCCTTTATTAAGCATAATTTTTTCCAGACTCATTCTTGCCACTGAGTATAGTTAACTTCTCTTTAAAGATAAGTTTAACATTCCACATTTGTTTATACATTTATTCATGCATTAATGCAACACAATTGTTTCTACATTAAGTTGCTGATAAGACATTTCATTGTTTTCAGATTTGGGTATTACAAATAAAGCTGCTATGAATATTCATGGACAAATCTTAATAAAGCATAAGCTTTCTTTCTGCTGGGTAAATAGTTATACAATAAGTCATGAAAAGGACATTAAAGTATACATATCCAAAAGAAAGAAAAGTCAAACAATCCTTATTTGTAATATAGAATGATAGTCTACATAGATAATCCCAAAGAGTCTACATTAAACTCCCAGGAAAAAATAAGTAAGTTCAAAGAGTCTGTGTATACCAAATCATCATTCAAAAATCTACTGTGTTTCTACATACTAGCACTGAACACTAGGAATAAAAATTAAAAATTAAATATACTTACAACCATTCAAAAAATTTAAGAAAAGACATAAGTATGCTGAAAATTACAAAATGCCTTATTACATACAGTATTTAGGCCTACTGGTACTATGTTGATTAGAAGTGATGAAGACAGATACTCTGCCCTTTCTGATTTTAGGATTATTTGTTTTTGTTCAGTCGCCAAGTTGTGTCCAACTCTTGGAAATCCCATAAACTGCAGCATGCCAGGCTTTCCTGTCCTTCACTATTTCCCAGAGTTTGCTGAAACTCATGTCCATTGAGTCAATGATGTTTTCCAACCATCTCATCCTCTGTCACCTTCTTCTTCCTCTGCCTTCAGTCTTTTCCAGCATCAGAGTCTCTTCCAATGAGTCAGCTGTTCCTTGGCCTAAGTATTGGATTATGGCATTCAGGTTTTCACCATTTAGTGTGATAGTAGCTGTAGATTTTGTATAGATGTCATATATCATATTGAGGATTTTCCCTTCTATTTCTAGTTTTTGACAGTTTTTATCATAAATAAGTGTTGAATTTTGCCAAATGATATTTTTTTTTCTGCATCAGTTGAAAAGACCATGGCAATTTTTTTGGCTTTATCTTATGAATAACATGTTTTGTATTGATTGACTTTTGAATGCTGACCAATGCCACAACTTTGAAATTAACCCCACTTGATCATGATGCATAATTCTTTCAATATCAACATTTTGCTTCCTTGCAAATGCTAATATTTTAATAATGACCTTTGATAAAGTGAAAGTCACTCAGTCATGTCCGACTCTTTCTGGCCTCATGGACAGTCCATGGAATTCTCCAGACCAGAATACTGGAGTGGGTAGCCTTTCCCTTCTCCAGGGGATCTTCCTGACCCAGGAATTGAACCAGGGTCTCCTGCATTGCAGGCAGATTCTTTACCAACTGAGCTGTCAGGGAAGCCTTGACAGATGATAATATTTGCTTCCATTTTGCTGAGGATTTTTTTGTCTGCTTTTATCATTGATATTGATCTGTTATACTGGCTTTTGCTTGTTTTTTATTCTATAATTTTTCAGGTTTTGCTCTCAGTATAATACTGGCCTCATACAATAATTTGAGTGGTTTGAGAAGTGTTTTCTGTTCTGCTAATTTCTGGAAGGGATTATTTAGAATTAGTGTTAATTCTTCTTTAATATTAGGTAGAATTCTATGAAATCATCTGTGCCTGGAGATTTTTCAAGAGTTTTCATTTTAATGGATTAATTTTTTAATAGTTAACAGAAATATTTAAGTTATCTATTTCATATTGACTGAGACAGTTTTTTTTCCTTTAGAGGAATTGGTCTATTTCATTAATGTTGTCTAATTTTAAAAAATTATGATCAGTGTGCCTCCATTAAATCTAGACCTAGCCAGGGACTGCACAATAGTGAATTTCACTGTTTTGAATAATAAATTGAGAAGTTATTTTATTTCCTATTCAAAATTTTTCCCAAATTAAATATTTAATCTAATTTTATTTTTCAGTTCATTTATATTTATTATCAATATCTGTTTATATATGAACTAGGTAGCACTAGTGGTAAAGATTCTGCCTGCCAATGCAGGAGACACAAGGAATGTGGCTTCAATCCCTGAGTCAGGAAGATCTGGAGTAAGAAATGGCAACTGCTCCAGTATTTTTGCCTGGAAAATCCCAAGGACAGAGAAGCCTGATGGGTTACAATGAGTGCATGGGGTCTCAAAGGGTTGATCATGATTGAATTAGCATATATTTTTATATATAATCTTATATTTATTTCTATAACTATCTGGTCTTATTCATGTCAGTTCATTTTATTGCTATTTGGAAGNCTGTCTCTTATACACATCTAGATGTGTATAAGAGACAGGTTACAGTGAGTGCATGGGGTCTCAAAGGGTTGATCATGATTGAATTAGCATATATTTTTATATATAATCTTATATTTATTTCTATAACTATCTGGTCTTATTCATGTCAGTTCATTTTATTGCTATTTGGAAGTATTTTCTTAATCCTATTTTATTTTTTATAAATCATTCATTCTCTGAGTTTTCCCAATATTTTGGAATGTCTATTTGCTATTCTTAAAAGCTTCTGTTAGTCTACAATTTTCTCACTGCTAGTCAAGAATAAAATATATATTTTTGAGTCTACTGAAAGTAAGAAATTTCACTTTTTTTGCCCCTCTTCATTTATACTGATTTAGTGTTAAACTATGTTTTAAAATTTAGATTATTGCTCTTAAATTAAATATTGTACTTAATGAAATTTTACTTTTTGAGAAATCAGAAACATTGTCTAATTTATCTGTATAGAGCTGTTCATAATATTTTCTTATTACATTTTTGCTGCCTTCAGCATCTATGGTGATATTCTATATTTCATTTTTGATACTGGTTATTTATTAAATAATATTGCATTAATTGATATTTATCAACATCTCATACAATATAAATAAATTAAATAAGTTATTTATGAACATAAATGTGAACAGAGAGATGATGAAGCATCAAGAAAGAAGCAAAAGAAAAAATGTAATCTTGGGATAAGTACAACTCCCTTCAGCATACACATAAATCATTAATTATAACTGGAAATACTCATATTTTAGACTGTTTTGGAATTAGAAAATTCCCCATATCAAAAGGTTTCATTAAGATAAAAGACAAACGACAGGGTGAAGGAAAATTTATCTGGAAACTATATGAAAATTGGCATCTATCTAGAATCTCTAGAAATCAATTTTTTTTTAATTTAAATTTATTTATTTTAATTGGAGGCTAATTACTTTAAAATACTGTATTGGTTTTGCCATACAACAACATGAATCCGCCACGGTTATACACATGTTCCCCATCCTGAACCCACCTCCCACCTCCCTCGCCGTGTCATCCCTCTGGGTCATCCCAGTGCACAGGGATTTTCTGTTGGTGTTTATCCAATGCTGTTTGCTCCTTTTGTTTTTTTGTTTGT